>JAPQRQ010000018.1:34829357-34853503 GCA_037367365.1 Apogon talboti | reverse complement strand
CTCTAAAGGATACTCATGCCTCCCCATCCCTCTCCTTCCTGAGCTGTCATTGTGATGATGGGGTCTGGTCACTTACCTGCAGACACACACAGAGGGAGAGCATACAATAACGTGAAAAAAAAACTACTACCAGTGTTTGGGTAATAACCTCCATTCACAGTGAATTGTCTGGAAACTCTGGAGGAAGCTTCCTGACACTGCTACGTGTTGTTTTGTTGTTGTGATTTTCAGACAGATCGGGACGTTTTGACATAAATATTTCCAAATAATTAAGCTGTTTACTAATTTATCATATACATCTTAATAACACGTGTTGCAGCTCGTTGTATTTCACGTAACTGAGATTGTCTTACCAGTACAGGCTGTGTCACCAGAAAAGTCGTCCAGTACAGTTCAGTGAATAGCCACTATAGCTAGGCTAACGGCTAGGCCTTACCTAACAACAATAGTCTATACGTATTAAAATGGCTAGGCAATCACTAGAACACAATCAGGAACTTGGTCCTTTTTTCTGTTGGAAAAGGAGACAAACATTTGATAATTCTGTGCAATAAAAACACTAGGCACACTGCTTGTATTGGCGTCAGGAAGTTACAAAACTCACAACAAGGACCTAAAGGACAGACGTGCTATCCGCGAGTGAGTGACATTATGCGACAGCGAACCAGAAGCTAGCTCTATATTAAATTAACCAATAATGTGCGTTTTTCATAAAGAAAGGCGGGACGTTAGATAACGAAGGTCGATGTGTGATACAAGAGAATTCCCCGTATCTTACTTCCGTTTTGTCTTAATTGACATTGGCCACAAGGTCTGTAGTATATTGAAACAATTTAAAAAGCAAGAACTGAAAGCTTGTTCTGTCGTTCCATTGCAATACCTTAAAAACAACAACAGAGCAACATATATCGGCCATACACCTATTGTCCGAAATGCGTGATTTCAGTTCTGTGTCTCTCTGCACTCTTTGGTAAAACTTTATATTTGTTCTTACTGTCTGTGTTTAACGTTATCTGCTTTATTTTACTATAGTAATGTTTTGGGGGTGTTTTTTATCGTTGGTCCTTTATATCTTGGCGCTGTTGGTGAGAAACGTGTTCTACAACATGCGGAATGACAAAGAAATCTTAAATCTTGGATTATTATTAGTAGGAGGAGGAGAATGGGGGGTGGAACTGCAGTAGTGTTCCTCACTCCTAGCATCTTTTTTATTTGTAATAGGGTCCAAGTTATAGATTAAATGGTTCGAGCTCGGATGGGCCCAGATCGTTCTGGTTAGCGTTAGGTAGTAGTATGAGCAGTGCTGTTCTAGAAGTACTTCCACTCCAACACAGCAGAGGGCTCCAAAGGCACAGGATGAGATGGTGTGCTGATCGCTGATTGGTCGATTTGTGTGCTGTTTAGGAGGCGGTTTGTTTAATTGCTACCGTGCTACCCTGTCGAGCTACACGTTAAATTAAACGGAAATATTATTTCTTAGTTGAGTATTCGATAGTTAGTTATTACCTATCGACTCACGAAGAATGGGTGACACTCCGAGACGTTTATTGCAGCGGCTAATAAGGCGGATTCCGTCGCAGAAGCTGGAACCAGCTCTGGAAAAATGGGGCCGTTTGAGTCCAGCTCAGCTACAGTCCATAGACTTCACACAGTCGAAATGGGCGTTAACGGAGATACTGGGCACTTTTTGTGAGGTATCCACCTATGTTTCTTTAAGCAGAAGCTACTATGTTAACTACTGGCATCCAAGTGATTTTTACACCGTTTTCTTTGTAGGAAAGTAACTGGGCCGTTAAACACATCACAGACCTCGAGTTGATATGTAAGTTACATGAAATTCATCCGTGATGCGGTTTTTTTTCCGTGGCTGGCTCCCATTACAACAGTTTCTCACCTCATTGTGTGTTGTCTCTCAGATGTCATTGACAATCCTAACTTGGGGATGTGGCATACGTTCCAGCTCATGGACCCGAGCGGTATGTTATTCATGTGTATGAGAGGACTGGAGGGCTGAAAGTCATGTAGGAATTTACATTACAATAAGCAAACCTATGATATAAAGATATGTTATTGCAAGAACAGGGCACATGAACAGACTGTATACTCCTATATGTCCCAAAAAGTTGATCTAATATTCCATTAACTCCTTTTATTGGGAACTGGACTAATTTCATTGAGAATCAGAGGTCACCACATGTCACTACAACACTAATAATTTAAAATGGTACACCAAAAAATATGCAATCAGTTAAAAAAAAATTATATTATCATAATGCCAAGGATATTGTCCTTAATTCACAGATGAATATATTAAGTCAGGTGTAGGTACTAGTAGAGATTTAAGCTATAAATTCACAACAGGTTGCAAAAACACTTTACAAAAGAGGAGTCAGTTTGTTCTCATAAAATGACCTCCCACAATGAAAAGACCAGGTTGACTGACTAAAACAAAACCAGAAAGGGTACAATATTTGGGACTCAGGATGGAAATTAGCCATATGGCTATAATCTCTTGTATTTACTTGTAAATGTTCATTAATACGAACTGTCCCATTTTAAAAATAATCAATATTTGCAAAATAAAAAGTTAGCAATAAGATGAGTACTTAAACACATCCAATGCAAAAAAAACAGTTTTAATAGTTACAACCTAAACATTAGCATCTCTCTGTACTTACATCATCTCAAGTGAGTTCTGGAGTGTAAAAGTGTATGTGTTGAAAAGGAACACCTGCATCAGACGCTAACAAAGCTATCTTTACATTTGTTACCATAAAGTACACATTCATACAGCCTACTGTGAGGCTGTTTGCTCTCACCCCTGTCAGACAACGAGTAGATCCACCTCACACAACCAAGTTTCTTCGATTATTTCCTACTCATTAGGCCAACAACAGAAAACTACCATGAATCAGTGATTATGGTCAGGAAAAATTTGCAATTACTTAAATGAAGGACAATAGATATGGCAATATATTGAATTGTTCAGTTAATCAGTGTTTTTCACTCTAAATCTTGACAAATGCATGAATTCCAAAATCAGGGTTATTCTTCTGGAGAGTTTACCTGCTTTACAAAAATGCAACCTGTTTGCGTCAGTTTGCAGTTATATATGGAATATAGTTTTAGTAAAGGAGTATTTTTGAATATTGTTTTGCCTTCAGTTCACATAACCAGAAAGCAGTCAATTAAAATTATAAATCATCCATAACATTGAAAAAGAAGAGTGTAATTTGTTGGAAATGTTATCCAGCTTGAATTGATAGTAACTAATGCATGTTGGTATTTAAAATCCTGCAGAATTTCTGCATCAACCTCCAGTATGTCCTGTTCAATGTGTGTTTATCATTTTCTTTGTTCTTCAGATAATGCTCACACTGTAGAGCTGTTGCAATTTAAGGAACAGTTTAAATCCAATCTCAGTGAACTCACAAGAAATGTAAGTAAGATACTTCTTCAAATGTAATAATTGCACAATAATAATACTGTATACAGCTGTCAGTAATTGTATTAATATTGTGTGAAGGTGTCTGTCAAAATTAAGAAGCACACAGATGAAGCTGTATGGATTCGGATTGCTTGGGGCGACGGTCTCTCTCAGCCAAACCACTTCAAACCAACATATGTTGTTCACTATCTTCAAACTCCCTATGTCTTTGTGACCAGCTTGAATTCAAAGCAGAAGCCCCTGTTATCCCAGGTAAGAAAACAAATACCTATTTGCCACCCCCCTCCCAACAGACAGTGTTTTTGTCTTTCCTTTCTTATCTTTAAAGTCTTGCACTTTGCAGGCCTTGGTTCTTGCCACCAGTTACCATGCTATAAAGGATGCTAATCTCAGTGGCCGGAAATTCACTGCCATCAGGGATTTGCTAATGAAGCAATATGAACAGGTAGGCTCTTGATTAATGCATCATATACTCCCTCACACACACAAGTGTGTTAAGTACACAGATGATACAACAGTATGTATTTTGTTGTTCTCTGTCACTGGTCTCTAACGTTGCACACCAAAAGGTTTGCCAGTTTGTAGTGAATTTGCACAGGTACTTTAGTTCATCTTTCATGATAGAGGGGAAAGTATTGGATTTGTTAACCCGCTGATAAAGAAACATTCTATCTGTAGAGACTAAAGAATGTCCTTTTTTATAAAGGAACTAACTTGTTGACCCATGGGGAACCACGAGTTCTAGATCCTCTGATTCAGTTCATTCTTTACATTCTTTACTTTCTTGGTAAATTGCACTGGCATTTTCAGTTGAATAACTTCTCAACTGGCATGTCTGTTTCTGCACATGGAATTTGACACCATGGCAACATGGCCCTATTGTTTATCTGTTGCGAGGTAACCCACTTCAATGATGTTTCTGTGTTTTCTGGGCATAGCAACATGATTGGCCATTGGGAGGCCAGTGTATTCCAAAATGACTAATATCTCCCAAAATATTGGTCCTATCAACTTGCTGTTTTTGCTAGTCTCTTCCTTGACCAAAAATACACAAGCAGTCAGCTCTTTCCAGATTTTGTGTGATGTCTGACACACACACACACAGAGTGCACTTCCCTTTTATAATATAGGATACAAGCTTTTATTGCTCATGATGTTTAAACTTAATTCAACATTAAAATTCCTCTCAATTATGAGAAGAGTTATGCATCTAACAATGTCATCAAGGGAAATCAATAGCAAGTTATTCCAGTTTATATAGTTTGTTCTTAATCATTAACATTTTAATTGTATTTATAATATTAATTTTTATATATATTTTTGGTTCATAGGTTTTTCCCACGAAGTTTCACAGTCCTTTGAAAGAGAGGAATCAGACTGTCACAGGTTTGCCCTTCAAATCATCAGATCTGACAAACTAGTCATGTGTATCAATTGACTACTTTTTCTCACGGTGAACTGCAAACATTGTCGTTATTTGATTCTGCGTTCCAGATCCACACATAGAACGAGAACAGGCTGAGTCATCTGCAAACAGACTTCAAATGGCTTGTGAGGCCTTTGGTGGCGGAAAGTTACCTCAGTTAGAGTCTGCAGTTTACAAGGTACACTGTAGCATGCTTTAATTATGGAGATGATAATGGATTATATAATAATCTAAGAGATTTCCACACTCGTTTCAGTGATTTGTGTAGCTGTGTGTTATTTTATGTTTGTCTACTGACCGTATATTGCCCATCCCTACTTGTATCTGTAGTATTAAATTTGCATATCTAGCTTAATATGCCGTTTCACAATAGCAGAACAATTGTGAAAAAGCTACACATCAGTCTTTCTTCATGTGAAATACAATGTTTGAATCATTTCTGTTACTTCAGCTGGAGACTAAATTCAGGGGCCACAACAAGAGCATGGCACAGCGGGAGGAGCCCATCAGATGTATTGTCAAGTTTGCAAGCACCAACATGCTGGAGTCACTCAGAAATTGTGCATCATCAGGTATTAACAGGAGTGAATGCAGATAACTTCAGCCACAGAAATATACTCATATAAAGGGAGCAACAATGTCACTTATTGAAAACGAATAGAGTACAGTAAATGTTCTTAATACTTGCAGTTTCCTATATGTCCACAAGAGGGCGCACACGAGTTAGAATAATAAATGTATTCTCGGTTTCACATCAGTTATTATGAATTTCTGAGTGGAAGTCAGCTGAGTTAATTTGTTTTATTCTTTACAGGGATCGCCTCCACCCCTGTCACTCCCCTGCTTTCATCTATTCCTCTAAAAGGAAGGAATTATTTTGTCATCACAGACAACAGACCTGGACCGTCACAAACACGACATCAGCAGAACTGACTTGTGACCTGACCAAGACCCTTGACTTGGAGGCTCTGTGTTTATTTTATATGTAGTGCACTAATTGTATGAGGACACCATACATTTGGTGACATTGCTTTGAACTTCACTTCTGGAGACCCTGGATATCCTAAACACTGCAATGCTTTACTGTTTTCAGCTGTAAATATTTTAGATGGAAATGAACTGTTTGTGTACTGTATGCTCAAAATAAATGTAAAAGCAAGATTTTAGAGATTTAACTTTGTATTTTGTACATTTACTTATTAAAACAACCATGTGACTTAATCATGCTCATGTTATCAACTTTTTGACATGGGAGGTAGCTGAACTGCAACAAAGCTACCCTTCAAAGGAATGTTAATAAGCTACGAAGAAAAAGTGGTTCATACGACTGATTAAAAAAAATTGGATTCAAAGAGTCCAGGAAATCTTGATGCTCAAATGCAAGATATTCAAGTTGAGAAGGAAAGGTGATAAAAGCTATTTTAAGTACGTGAATTACAATGAACATCTTCACTGCCAAATATAGTTCACTGTTTCTCTTAACTGCTTATGTATTTGCCATCAGACAAGCATCAAGGCGGAGTCAGAGTACATTTTATTTTGAAACATACACATATGCATAACTTTATTTTGAAAACCGGATGTGTTTCTGCATTTCATGCTACGTACTTCCGGCACTTACTCTCGTCAAACCATGAGTAGAAGGTGGCGAATCAGCCTTTCAGCCAAAGCTCAGGGATGAAATACTCGCTGGTCTCTGCTGCTGCGGCTCTCTGCCAAACAGAGGGCAGTGACAACACAGAAACATGGCTGCCTCTGCAGCGGGCAAGGCTAATGACAGAGATAACGCTTCCACTGGCAGTCCGAAATGTCACCAAGGGTCTCTGTCGCAGTCTCGGGAAATAATAAAACCCACCATAACGGAGCTGACCAAAGAAGTGAGGACGAACATCCTCTGCACCGTGGAAGGATGTGGAAAGATTCTCCCAAACACGCCTGCATTGAACATGCACCTTGTCAAGTCACACAGAGTAAAGGTAAAAACTGGGGGTGTTTGTGTGGGTTTGGGTACTTGGAACTAGCTGACTGTTAAGCTAGCGTTAGATGCTAACTGAGTGTGGTGAATAAAACAAAAGTAAAAAGCGCAAGTCATGCAGCAACTTGGCAGTGTTTAGCTAACTTATGTGTGAATAATGCTATAAAACACACTGTTTACTTCAGGTTTACCACTGTCTTCTTATGTGAAACTCTGCCACGTTAGATAAAGTTACTAGCAGTTAAGTCTGCCATTAGCGAGCTGGCTACAGTGAAACTAGCTACTTATGTCGTCAATTATTGATTTGGATCAGCTGCGCTAAAGGCTGGTATTTACTACGTGTATGCACATGGATCCACACCCCACAGAAGATCTCATCTAGTTGACTCAAAGTTTAAAGTCGGAATTTGGGTGTACAGTTATAGCCTAAGGAGATGCGCTTTCTATTATTGTGCTACAGACAGGTCGGGTACTGAAGTCTGTGACCCTGTCTCCTGTGTCCTCACTGGACTTGGCTCTTTTCGAGGGAGGCAGTAATTCACAGTCTCCCTTCAATGAATGAAGTCCTTTGCTTGGAAAGGCTGCCTTTTGTCCTAGAATAGACTAAGGTCATTGTTTGAAATAGGTGAATGTGAGAATTTGAATTAGGTTTTAGAAGTAGTCCATGAGGCCCAGCTAAAGGCCCAATGAGGATTTTCCCCCCTAGAAATCTTTAAGGTAGAATCAGACATGATGATTTTAATTAAAAAATAAGGGAATTGTAATTTTATTCAGTATATTAAAGGTATAGTTGAAAGCGAGAGGATAAAGCTCTGAGTTCCTTGAAGAGAAAAGTATAAACCAGCAGCTTTAATCAGAACCTTGACTATGTAAGCCAAATGCCTTGATGTGTTATTTTTAATCCATACAATATATATGTGAAGCATCATTCTGCATTGATAATTATATTCTAGTTTGCCTGATGACAGAGTGCTTAAGTGCTACAGTTTCTCACTCTATGTGCTTCTTTAGCATTGTTTGTTATAAAGGATTGTAGAAGTTAAGTACATTGGTTATATCTGCATCTTTCCATATCTGTTGTTCAATTGTCCTCGTTAGCTCTTATGCATCATTAACACTGGTCATATATTCACTGTCATTATTCACTGCTCAGATTTTTTTATTCTATAGTTGCTTCCTATGAAAATCCTGTCTCAGTTGACATCCTGTATATTATTCCAGTTCCGTGCTTGTATCTCAGTAAATCATATCTGGCACCATAATTTGCACAACAGTCAGCCACTGCATTATTACATAATAATTTCTTTACATGACTCAGACCTCAACCAACAATGAGATGTTGTAGATACTACTGTTACAGCTAGCCCGCCTGCTTCCTTCGGGTGCTTCAGCAGATGGAGGTGACCTTGGTCACTGGAAGTCTGTATTATTATAGAGCATGATGCTTGTTTTATTTTCAGCATACAACATTTTGTCAGTGTAGAGCTGGTATTTTATAATGAACATCATGTAGCAGTGATTTCACAAATAGTTTGTCTTTGTATTGTTGAGATGTTCAGCTGTGCAGAAAACTGTTAAATCCTCCGTCTGAGTGTATTAGTTTCTGTTTCAGTGTGTAAAGTACAGTTTGTTTTTGTTGCACTGCAGTTTTACACTTAATCTGTTATGTCTTTCATTCCAGACTTGTCTCTAAAACTCACTTAACTGTAAAATATATGTAGTGTTATTGTGAGCTTAACATTTCAATGCATGTCTCTCTCTGATGTGTCCTTTCTTTTTGTCTTTTTTGTCACTCTTGCTCTCAGGATGGTATTGTAAATCCCACAGTGAGAAAAGACATGAAGGGTTCTCAGAAGCTGTACTGCTGTCCCATTGAGGGTTGTCCCAGAGGGCCTAACAGACCCTTTTCCCAGTTCTCCCTGGTTAAACAAGTAAGTCTTTTCTCCAGTTATTTTTCAGCGACTGGTAATCCTACCCATGTAGTAAGAAGTGTATATTTAAGAGATTTTGCTTCTTTGAGAAAATGTGTGCCAGGTGATTCAGTGGCCTTTTCATATGATATAAATTTTAATGAATAGTATTTAAATCTTTTTACCATAGCACTTTATGAAGATGCATGCAGAGAAGAAACACAAATGTTCCAAGTGCAACAATGGCTACAGCACAGAATGGGACTTGAAGCGACACATGGAGGACTGTGGGAAGACCTACCACTGTACATGTGGCTGCCCATATGCCAGCAGGGCTGCACTACTCTCACATATCTACAGGACAGGACACGAAATTCCTACAGAACACAGGCACGTACAGATACTTTTTCAAAATATGTGGATTTGGTCATTACTTCGAATGCAATGTGACTTATTTGGATGTGGTTTCTTTACAGAGTCCCCCCAGTTAAAAAGAGAAAAATGGAGAAACTCTTAAGCGATTCTGAAAAAGTGAAGAGCAATGAGTCAACTTGTCAGATCATGGCTGCTGGTGTGGAACTAACAGAAAGCTCTCTGTGTTCTGATACAACCCTTCATCTCTCGGACTCTGTCAATTTGAGTTCCAATCCCAGGAAGAATCTCCAGAAGTTGCTCTTGCCAAAACCTAAAATGGCTTTGGTCAGTGTCCCTGTGATGCAGCTAGCTCACCTGCCGGTCCTCCTGCCATCCACAGAGAGTGGGGCTCTGAGATCCGTTGTACTTGCAGTGGACAGCCAAGGCTCTGTCAGTACCCTTCAACTTCTGCCGCAAGCTACAGCAGCTGTGGTGCCACAACTTAATGCTAAAAATTTGAGCTTCAAGGATAGCATGCCTTCCTCTCGTTCTAACCTGGGGCCCATTAGCACAGGTGTGCAAGTCTGTCTGGATCCTGTGGGTGTAGAGGACTCTCTCACCAGCCTGGTAGGGCAGAGGGGAAGGAGCACGTCCACTAACATTCAGACCGATCAGTCGTATTTGTCCAAAATACCTGCAGGGGTGGGGGTTGGAGAGGGAATAAGCATGTGCTCAGTAGGTGAGTCTTCAGTGTCGTCCTGCTCCCAAACAGACATCAGTGTGAGTGCCCAAGTCCTCCTGCCAGTCAGTGTTGAAACACAGACCTTCTCCTCAAGAGCCAAAGCCACGTCTACTATCGGAGCTCAGACAGACAGCCAGTGCCTGAGCCAGATTCCTTGTTCCTCCTCATCTGTGCCGCCACACAAAACCAGGCAGACCCAGACAAGCTTTGCCATGTCACATTCAGAGGAGAAGGCTCCGGATCAGGCTATCATGTGTTCAGACTTATTTGGCAGTGACTCCCTCAGTGTCTCCACTCAAACAGCCCTGGACATCAACAACCCTCTCACTGTTGCAGAGAGCAGTATGTATGGGGACTCAAAGTCAGCAAGTGGTATGTGTTTTGGGGTGCAGACAGATGAGCTGAACGCAAGTAATATGGCAGACAACCAGACCCAAACAATGACCCTGTTAAATGATCTAGAAAATATTCTGTCTGACAGCATGTCAGGCCACCAGGTGCTTACAGAGGCCTCTGCGGGCTGTGGGTCAGGACTGGGCTCTGTCCCAGAGCAACACAATGGCATTGACTTTGACTTTGAAGAGTTCCTCAGCGCTGTGCACATCCAGACACAGACAGAGGAGAGTGAACTGGGAGGACTGGGTGGGGACACGCCGCTGGAGTCTCTAGACATCCAAACCCAGACAGACTTCCTCCTAATGGATGAACTGGACCAAAGTGAGGGACCAATTCGAACCCAAACCACTGACCTGGAACTATTTGACACCCACACTCAGACTGACCTCAATTTTCTGCTAAATGCCGGAAGCCACATGCCACTGAGCAGCATTCTGCGACATTCAAGCTTTTCTATGAGCACTGAGTCCTCAGATACAGAAACACAAACAGATCTCCCTTCATTTGCCACAAGTCTTCCTGCTCAGACCCCAGTCGGTCAGGGGGAGCAGGCAAGGCTGCTGAACAGCACAGAGACACAGACCATGACCAGTCAGGCCGAAGGCTTAGGACACCTCTTCCTGACCAGCAATGAAACACAAACTGTCATGGATGACTTCTTGTCTGCAGACATGGCATGGAATATGGAGTCCCATTTCAGCTCTGTAGAGACACAGACATGCGAGGAGCTTTGTGCTCTCTTTCAGCATCCTGAGAAGCCTAACAGCTGAAGCTAGAGAAGTTACTTGTGCTGTTGCCGTACAATTTTCTAACAGCTGCTTCTTCATATAGGAGGAAACGTCTATGCTGCCCCTCAGCAGACAACACAGTCTTAGTCAAGAAGTCTGTGAAAATGTCCTTGAGCATTCCACTGGGGGCGTCATGTGGAGAGAGAGCCTTTCCAGGTATTCTACCCTGACATCTCCACTGCACTTTACTAGCTTGATGGGCATGATTTATCAGCTCCCCTGACAGTTTACGTATTTATTTGCACAGAAATATGTCTTGATAAAATGCCAGTTTACTTCTGTATTCCAGTGTAGGACCACTGTGATTGGTTGTCACTCTTTGGTCTTACACATACAAGCAGTTTTAAAAATGTCTTAATATTTCATCAGTGTCAGATCTGCCATTAAGAGATGACCTCTTGAACAGGAAAAGGCTTAAATTGTTAACCTGTATGACGGCTTTCAGACATGCATATTCTGCATGAAAACAACTTTAATCTCCGCTGTACAGCAAACACTATTGTGCATTTAGTTTACAGTTGTGTCGAAATGTGCATGAAGCCTTTAAATGGTCAGCAGCACAAAACCATTAACTACCAGTTTTCAGCTTGTATGTCCAATAGCTGCCTCACTGATGCTGCCTTGTCAGCTGCAGCAGACTATAAACCCTTTAGGTTTTCCAGAAATAAACCTTACAAAGCCTTCGGTCACAAGGCATGAAGCCTACCGTTACACTATGTGGCACAAGTAAAAAATGTAACTGTTTATGTCTTGTCTGTTGTTGCACACCTTTCATTGAAATGTGATCGTGCAGTATGAACTTGTTTTTGTGTCTGGGCCTTTATAGCTAAGCTAGTTCACTTAAAGTCGGTTAGTAGACTAGGGTGTCATAGTTTTTGACTTATTCATTAGCTGACTGCAAGTGTATACAGTAGCAGGATGTTGAGCTGAAGTGACCTGGTAATGTTACTGTACAGAAACCCCATTGTGGATTTGAGCTAGTATTAGCTACTTCATTGGCACAGTCGTTTTGTGTATTAACAACCTGAATTTTGACTGCAAGGAGTTGAGATCAATATTCTCCTTTGTAATTGTTAGTGTCCATGCCTGAAAATTGGACATACTATATTAATTTATTTTCTTTTTCTATTGTACAAGTGACTAAACTTAATGTTTTGACTGTGTTTTTGTTATATTGTTGCACTAAGTTACCTCAAAGCACAGGCACCCGATGGAAGCTGTGTTTTTCTAGGGAACATATAGGCCTTTGTTTATTTTATGTTGGTGCCTTAATCCAAATATTAATTCTTATGTTACAGACAATTGAATTTGCTGCTTGTTTGAAGAAGAATTACACTAGAATCTGTTTTTGAAAGATGGAAAATAAGTGTGTTTCGAGTTCTTCAGAATCCTTTGGTTATACTTTGCATGTTTAATTCTTCTGTATTGATATTTTCATCTTGGTTGCATGAAATATTTTGAATGTCCCTAGTTCCTCAGAATTTCTATTGAAAGATCAAGTTCTGCCACATGAAAATAATGCTATGCAGCATTTTATTCAAGACAATTTGCCACCATGACAACACTTTTCCTGATAAGTGGTTAATGTTATAAATCATGATTTATTGAACCTAAAGAATGTACAGTACATGACACTGTGTCCATGTATAACATGCTTTATTTTTGCTTCACATCCAAATAATGTAAGAATAAGTTTCCCATGTTAACAAGTTATCAAATTATATTTAAACATGTTATATGTTCTAATGTCTAGTTTGTGGTTCTTGCATAGCTGCTCTGTGGCTTAGTGGCAAGGGGAAAATGCCTTGCTTAAAACTGAACTATGCGTAGAAGCCTTGTGAGTCTCAAGTGTCAGTTACAGTGCTTTATTTTCCTCTCTGTAAGAAGTGCATGCAGAATTTTTCCCAGCACAAAAATATTTTAGAACAATTTGAGTTGCTGTTGCCTGTGTGTATAGGGTTGCCTTGATTAATTGTCGAAACTACACCACAGATGTTATTAATAAACTGCTGAAAAATATAGTGGTCATTGTCACTTATTGAGCAACATCAAACTGTACAACTGTTTTATCTTCTTTGATCCATCCCACCTATATGATTGACAGGCTGCATTTTTGTCCTACATCAACTGCAAATACCAATGTAGCATTTTATTTCATGTTCACATTCAATAAAACCATCAGTCAAAAAAATTCACTAGAACACTGCAGCTCCTAAACAGCAAAAACAAAACAAATACATTAACACTTTGAAGAGCAGCTGAGGTAGAATGTAAAGTTGAGTAACAAGAACCTTTTTACATTGTATTGCAAGACATACAATAAGTGGCCCTTGAAGACCACCAGTACATAACCAATGTATAAATCTAATCAAGGTGCTCTACTGATGCTGTACACTGTGTACATTGTATTTGTGGGACCCAGTAACCATAGCGACTTTGTATTCTCATTCAGTGTTACAAAAGAATAGTTAAATTCTTGATAGAAAAATGCAATAGTTTGGCAAAAAAAATTACACAAGCAATTTGTTGCTGCCGTCACATGTTTATGCTTTTTATGAGGTAGATGCACTATTAGGTGCGAGGTAATCAGAAAAGCCATAGAAGGTCTAGTGTGAACTCATAAGAACTTAGAGGCCCCAAAAGACACAATGCAATATCTTTTTTGATTTATTAATTGAAGATTTTTAAAAAGATGTTCTCTGAGATGTTAAGTCAGATTTTAATTACTTTGAACAAAACTGCATGGTGCAGTGACGCTGAGGTGTATATCAGAAGAAACTGGTGCTGCTGGTCGTGGTTGAACCTAGGAATTGCATTTTCTTGAATGCTTTATTATTGTTATATTTTTTCGAGTGCCTTGAAGTACACTGATCATACACATAAGGGCAGTCAGTTCATTTTGGATCCTCAGGAGAACAGGCAGCTGGGGTGCATATGGACTTGTGCACTTCCTGCAGTGCTGGAGTGGAGACTGTTACCCATTGAGTAGCTGGTGGGGTGCAGTGTTTCAGGTTTGGAAGACACAGCTACTTGATATGTCTTGGGGACAGAAACGCTGACGGCAGAGAAAAAGTGGGGGTTATGCTGGCATGTCCGGTACATGGATGTAACAGCGTTATTGGTGTCCTTGGAAAGCTCCGAGTTAGTTCCTTTTATTCCGCCCATCTTATCAAAGATGTAATAGTTTTCTGCCATTGGCTCTCCTTCTAAATGCTTCCTTCCAGTACAGGTCTGTCCACTAACCCTCTGCAAATTCATATGCGGTGTTTTGATTGGTGGCAAAAAAGTGAAATTTTTAATCGGAACCACAGTATTGCTTGACTTATGTTGTTTCTGAGGCTTTGACAGCCTGCTATCCCAAACACTGTACTTTGTAGACAGAAGGTGTTGCTGCCTCTGAGTCTCGTCCTCCTCTGTTTTGTCCTCCTGTGTAAAATGTGATAGGATTTTCGGCATGGCACCAAGAACAGGTGACACTGGGACATCAGGTTGCAGAAAAGATGCAGCAGACTTACCACGGGACCACTTCTGCTGGCTTAATAATACAGACTTCTTAGAGGTGTTAGGTCCCAAATGTGATTCACTGCAGTACTCGGCAACAACATCGACTGGGCTATCTGCTATGGGGCCGCTGTGGTTGTTGGCTTCTTTTCGCTTTGGTTTCTTGTCTGTCCTCTGAGGCAGAAGTATGGAGCTCAGTGGAGCAACTCTAGCCCAACCCCGGACCTGTTGCAAATGTCATTATTAATATTTAAACAAATTTATTTACAGCAAGGAGAAAAATGTACCTGAAAAAGTGCATGCGCATGTTTAATACATTTGCTATTCTCTAAGTGAGGAATCCACTGACAATAAAGTGACAAGAGGATAAAGTGGGATAGCTACATCACTAACTATATCAAATAGAGACAGAAACGTGTAGTAAACAGATTCCACTTACAGCTTCCTCCCAACCAGAATAACAATGATATTCATATGGCTCCAGTTCCTCCAAGAAGTCCTCCTCACTGATATCCAGGAGGGCCTCCACATGTCTCCTGGCCGGTGGTGTTCTGTCAGGCTGTTCACAACCTGGACCCTCCTCTGCTGGAAGGTCACCCTGTGTTCCATTAACAGCTGACTGATCCACTTCTTTTACCGTCGCCATCGTGTCCTAGTTCACGGTTAGTCAATAGTAGCGAGTTAGCTCACAGCCATATCTCTCAAACTGCTGACATACTAGTCATAAATAGTCTTTTCACTCACCAAAAGAAAACATTTAATACCCGTTCGTTAAAATACCGACATTTCACCTAGAATTTACGCTATATAAGCCTCCGAGAGTGTCGTTTTCTTCATGGTCCAGAGAGTTTCCCAAACAGAGCAGAGGTGAATGCCTTCACAGAGCGAGCCGCAACTCTGTCGTCATGACAACCCGTAGAGAGGCTGCGCCAGAGCCGTTGGGCTGCACCAGGGGGGAAAGTGACGTAGATAAAGGGGCGGAGCCTGTTTGGGTACTGCTGCAGCCGGGTCCGCTTCAGCCGAATGACATCTCCGTTATGCAATAACTCCAGACTCCCATGGGTTCTCCCACGATGCTCCCACGGTGACACTGTCACGAATATGGCAATAGGAAGTAGAGTTTCTACTGTGAACTTTAAGCAGGTTTATAAATAACTGCGAGTATTCTCATGTCACATGAGTTATAAAGAGAGTTTACATTGGCTTCATCCTGTAGTATTTCAAAGTCAGAAGGGGGAACTTCACCGGTTTATCACTTGCAACAGGAGACCATTTTGGGTTGCTGCAACGTTCTGTTTTGCACGTAGAGCCACAGTCGACGTCACTTCTAGTTGAAGTTAACTATCAGCTGTGAGAGGACTGTGCTCACCGGAAGCAGAAGGAAACCACACTGCTGTTGCGCAGGGAATGCATTTCCATTTTATTATTTCAGTAATGAATAACCAGAGGGCTATGTTCCTTTTACACAGAAATTAAAAACGACCTATCGCTTGAGTAAACTCGAAATTTACATCTTCTGCAACAAGAGCTCGGTTTATTGGTCCACGGCCACGCAGTGTCAGCGTCTGACGCACCAGGAGCACCTATCCGCGAGTGGGACGCTGACACCTGACGGCTTCAGCTCCCAACTTGCCGGTTTTCCCCATCACGACCACTTCGGTTCTGCAGTGCAGGGAGAGAGTGCTGCGTTTTATGGAAGCGGAGTCAGCGCATCCTGTCGCGGTCATGTTACCCCCTAAGAACTGCCTGCCGAGGAACTACAGCTGCATAGCCGGGCTGTTCGGAAGCCTGGCGGCGGCCAATCCACGGCTCGAAGATGGGGAAGAATTCGACATGATCAACGTTACTTGCGAACCCATCGAGAGCCCCGTGGTGGACGAGAGGCCACGGGGCAGGGAGGTTTTCCTGAAGCCTCCACAGAGTCCAAGCCTGCGCCGGAGATGCAAGTCTCTGCCAACACCCACAGAGAGAGCAAAGTTAGAGATATCTCGCAGCAGAAGTCCAACCAGTGAGAAAAAGGTCCGATTCGCCGACTCTTTGGGTCTGGAGCTGATTTCAGTCAAGCATTTCAGTGATGCAGATGAGCCAGAAGTGCCAGAGCGCATCCTGGCCAAACTGCCCAAAGGACCCCTGCATCTCAATCATTTGGACACAAAATTCCCTCGAGCTCCGACGCAGTCTGTGTTCATGGAGTTACAGTTCACAAACCCTGGCACGCTACCCGGCTTCGAGCAGAAAGTGAGGGAGGTGAAAGTCATGTTGGAGAGCGTGGAGGCAGATGAATTCAGCCTCTCCGGGTTTGTGCGCGTCTTGAACCTGGCTTTTGAAAAGAGTGTGTCTTTACGCTATTCTCTAAACAACTGGATAACATTTATGGACAGTTTGGCTTTGTATGTCCCTGACTCAAGTGATGGTGTCACTGATAAGTTCTGCTTCAAGATCGTCATGCCCACCTACCTTGACAATGGAGGCACGTTGCAGTTTGCAATTAAATATTGTGTCGGCGGGGAAGAATACTGGGACAATAACAATGGTAATAATTACAAAGTGCGGCGTCACAGGTTCAAGATGTCTCCACCTCGGGAATGGGAGAATGGATGGATTCACTTTATCTGAATTTAGTTGTCAGCGTGCGTAATTTGCGCGTAATTATCCCCGGTTACCTTAAAAGCGACCGTAGCCTGCTGATTATTATTGTTATTGTTATTATTATTACGCCATAGTCCAAGACAAACATGACAAACGTATTATATTTCAAATACATGCCCCGCTGTGGCACAAATTGTGTGCTGGACAATAATCCTGTGATAGGTGGGATGCTGTGAGATAATTTGCCTTGATGTCAGGGCTCTCTGTGCAGCGTGTGCCCTTTGGGAGGGCATGTTCACGTTATGTAATATGGAGACACGTGCCACGGAAAACGTGCCGGGCATTGCCGAACCATAGGCATCACTGTGCATTTCAGAAGGCGTTAGTAAAACATGTTGGCACAAACATGTTGGCACCGCTTTGTTTAAATTTACACGTGTGTTATGCATGCCTGCACAATTGATTTTTTTTCTTTTTTTTTTCTTTCTTTCTTTCTTTTTTTTTTTTTTGGAAGTAGGGCTCGTGTAAACCAGGTAGCATGCTCCTGCCATGGTCTCATACAGGCTTGGTAGAACAGGGAAAACCTTGCACACATTGTTTTATACAGTCACCAAAAGAAAAATAGTGCAGGTGATATCCCAAAGTTCAATGTACAGTGTAATCTTCCTCAGTCATGTCATCAAAATGCCTTATACAGTATAAGCTATGATATGGGAAGATGTACATTGAATGTTTTACTGAATACCCATTAACCATTTAATGGCACATGGAATTAGTCTTATTTAGGCTTCCCTCCAGGATCACTGTACTTTATTATCTGCCTTTTTGCCATTGATAGCATTCAGCTCCCACTCCACAGTCATGCCAAATTCATTTTTACAAAACATTACTCAAGAACACAGAACTATTGTCAAATTAGACAATGTATTTGGAACATTTCACTCAAGTGTTGTTTTTTTTTCCAAGAAAAGAAAATGAAAAGAAAGGCACGTCTTTATGAACACTGAGCTTTAACAGTGTCATACTGTTGGGTCACAGTATATCCAGAGTGAAGACGTTGATCAAGATTGGTAGCAAGGTTTGCAAGGTGATATTTACCTCAGATTTATTGTGCACCTTCTCTCCTCTTGTTCAGGTTTATTGTTTCAAAACAGATTTTCATAGTGATTTTTTTAACAGATACATCCAAATGAAAATTTGTACATTTGTAGATTTTTCAATTTCAAAACTCAATATATATTCATTTTCTTCATTGTACTTTTTTTTTTGTCAAAGTAGCGATTCCAGAAATTACTGTGTTTAATCAGCTTCTGATGCTGTAAAGGGTACATGAATATCCTCGATCACCACTGTGCAAGTAGACTGCTGCTCCTTAGACCCAAATTGACCACATTGATTTGATTCACCTGACCCGGTCTGAGACACAAACCTGTTATCTAATCACTTCTGAGCCACAAGCCTTGATTGATTCTATACGACTCGTCTGATGTCTCTAGACATCAGCTAATGTTACATTCATAAGTTTTTAATCAGTTCAGTGGCAAGTAGCTAGTCCTCTGAGCCTGCCTCTCAGTCACGTACTCTGTATGTGCAGCAGTACAGCAAACGGGTTTGCATATTGTAGGCAAATTATTTTTTTAATGGTAGCTCTTTGTAGTGCTTTTTTGCTTTATTGTATGATAATGTCAATGGTTGTGGTTACACAGAAAGTTGAGACTCCACTTTAGGAAACAGATGCTGGGTGCTTTTAATTCCAGCGAGGAGTGTAATCTGAACATAGCTTTGGCCTTTGTTTACATCATCGTGGCCTCAGAGGAAACTCTCCATTTAATGAGGCCATCAGGTTGGGATGTGGATAAAGACTATTCCTGTAACCACTTAGATTTTGGAGCAGATCCACTGTGAGACCCATCAGTACTGTTTGTGTCAAAATTGGACACAGTTTATGTCTGGACCATGCAACCCTAACAGTACTGAAATGAGAGACGGTCAAGCACTGAGTTGATATTTACTGTCACTAAACTTAACATAATCATGTACAGAGCTGCATTTTTCTCGTCTGTTTAGTTATATACACTGTGGATAGAAAATGGCCATAGCTGAGCTTACTGTGTGTTATGTTGTTAAATCAGTGGGTATTTGCATATTGTCCGCTTTGGTCTGTGTGAATTTTGTACTAACATCCATGCATTGCACTACCAGAAAGCATTAGTTATCCCAGCATGATATAGGCAGAGATGCATCAATACAATTAATCACTGCCAACACGGGTTGATTTTTTTTGCCTGAGTCTGTGACCTAATAATAATTTGCACTGTGTAACACATTTGTTATTCAATCTGGAGTTATTGGATACAGACCTCTGTCTACTTATTTGTTCTCCATTTTTCATTACATATGACTGCTCCAGAGGTGTCTCCCACACTGCTTTTGGTGCATCTCTGTCATAAAAAATGAAGGGCTTCTGGTCTCATTATGTTCTGATTCGATTTTCACCTTGATGTACACATACTTTGTTGCATCGGAACTCACTGATATATAAATGTGTATGTAAACGTGTTAATGTTCCATTTTGAATGTCTTCCTATTAATGTTGTATGTCATGTGTATTTTAAAGAAGTTTAAGGAACTGAGAGACGTGAATAGGTAAAGTTTGTCATTTGAGGAACATGTTAAGTTGAAGGTTGAAGTGTAAACCCAAACTCAACTAATGCCTAAAAGCACACTTAGACAATTGATCTAATAATCAGACTTCCTGATGATAGAATTGGAAATCCCACAAACTGTGATATTTTTTCTCGAAACAGTGTTTTGTATGGATATCAGATAGTATTAAAATGTGAGCATGAAAGCAGTGAGTGAAAAAAGTAATATATATTTGAAAGCCTATTTGTACAACTGAAAGTGTACAATGCCTTACAAAAGTATGAGTTTACCTAGAGATGTGAAACATGAAATGTAAGATGGGAAGTGTTATGAAATATTGTTATCGCCGATGGACGGGTAATATGAACTATGGACAAAGACAAGGGGGATACAGTATCTGGGCAAGAGGAGTAACATCAAAAGTTACTTTTGGCTCGGGCGACTTATGATTGTAGCTGATACTGAGGGAACTCAGTCAAAGCAGGTCTAATGCACTTTGAGTGAGAAGAAGGAAAGGGGAAAACTTGCAGGTCAGTAGATACAGAAAGTGAAAGCTTCTCCTACAAATAGCTACTAACCAATATGATTTCCATTTTTAGTTATGTCTTACTGCTTTTTCACTGTGGTAAGCCTCAGTCACTTTTGTCACATTTCTAACCATCGTACTGATGCCGCAAATTTTATTGTTTTATAGTTTGATATTTCTTTGATTGTTCTTTTTCTTTAATTCTATGCAATCCCATTTTGTGTTGTGACATCAGTCGTTTGACTGCTAATATGTACTGTCTTTTTGCAGAGAATGTTAACCATGTTTGCATGCATAACTTTTTGTTTAGGTTTAATGTAACCTATATTTTCTTCAAGTCATAGTTAATAAAAGCATTTGTGATGGATACTGAACGCTCTAGCCTCTTTCATTTGTTCCTGTCTGTAAAAATGAACACAGAATACAGTCTGTTGCATAATATTATTATCTAGACATATAATCTCCCAATCTGTTCTCAAACTCCACTGTCTTTTATTATTTCCCAAGAAAAAGGCGTAATTGTGTTGAGTAACTGCAATGGTGCATTTGTGTTTCCATTTCCCAATATGTTTAACTGTGCTAACTTTTACTCAGTATCTCGTCGACAAAGACTGCAGCCTGGCAGAGCACCATTCATGAAGCAACACACTGCAGTGGTCTGCAGCCATCGCCATTGAGGACATGAGTGCAAGCATGTCCTTGAATCGATCAGACTCACCCCCTCTGTATATGTGGGGGAGGGGTTTGGGTCTGAAGCGCGGAGAGGTGCAGAAAAGCAACCATGTAAGCCAATAGTATACAATAAACAACAGAGAATAGGTCATGACAACATACTGTGTTGTCACTCTTAGGTAACATAGCCCTCTCTAGAACAAATGCTCGTTCATATGTTACTGATGACAGAAAAAAAATGCAAGATGTTTCTCCTCCTTTGGACTCAAGTTATGCTTAGGAACAATCCTTCTTTGATAAAGGTTTTGGTATTTTCACCCATTACAATTGAACACCATCTATTTGTATCATCTCTAATAACTTGAGTAAGCAGAACCTTGGCCTCCTCTTCCCTGAATCTGATTGGATCAAGAGCTGGCTATAGAGTGGGTGTAGATTAACAACTGTCTAAGGACTTCAACCCTAAAGCACATCTTTTCTTTCCCAGATAGTAGTCTCCTTACTAAATGCATGTTGTAAAACCTCACGCCCAAGCGGAGCCTTGACTATCACAGCACGGCTCTTTTTTATTGATATATGGATTAACTGGTCAATTCAAGATACAGGAAAGGGGGTCACATCAACACTGTAAAGACTATATCAAGCATTTGTGTTTTCATCGCCTCATTTCCATGTAAACTGGTTCCGGAGCACTCGGTACACTAAAGAATTTATTTAGTAAGTCAACAGGGCCTCGAGACATCATCTGTCTGGGTGCTTTTTGAGTTTTTTGTTCTACATGTTTAATCATATAGTTAAATCCTGCAAAAGAAGATAATAGGCCAACTGCCAAACCTCAGCCTCTAGAGTCTGTCCACAAATCCCCCAGCTCTTCTATTAACATAATTAAATAGCTGATAATGGTTATGTCTTTTCAATGACTTAGCTGTGGCACAAATAAAGCCTCGTGTGTATGGTGCAGGTATGGGCGTACAGTGTATGTGTACTGTACGTTGTGAGGGACTAAAGGGGGTTTGGTGACAGATTTGGAATGTGATCCTTCTTAATCTCCATGTAAACTCAAGGCAGTGGTGAGTTGTGGACTTACTGAGATAAACTTTGCTTACATACTGCTTGGTTGAGGCATCCTGACAAGACAAATGAACACACTCACTGTGAATCCATATGGCCAGTCAATGAAATCCTGCTGTGAGAATCCAATTTAATTCTATGATTAGACCTATGAGCAGCAGGGCTTCAAATGGAAAAATCACATAATTCTCCAGACTACAGATAAAAACAGCTTAAAATCTCTATTCTCAGCAAGTAGTGGAGCAAGAAATTAAGACATGCAGTTTGACCTGAGTGCAGTGCAGAGCATTTGTCTTGTCTGGTGTTATAGTTGTTATTAGTGAAGGTAAGAAATAATATGCAACAGAGGAATTCACAGTGGGTTAGGCTGTACACCATGTGAGATGACAACAATGGCACACCACACCTATCATAAATCAGGGTGTTTGTCTATGTAATTACCAAGTGGCGGTAATCGGCAGTATTATCATGCTGTGTAACAACAGCTGCTTACATAATCACTATGTTCATGCGATGATGCCGTACTGATTGTCCTCTCCCTCAGGCTTCTGGCAATATGAAGCTGCAACCACAGACAGACCCACAGCCATTTTCATTTCAACCTGCGCGACTTACGCCACCTCATCTGAAGTGTGTCCCTTTGGCTGTAATAATATGGCAGATGCAATGCACACAAATGGGTTTCATGATTTCAGCTTCAATAATTCATTTGAGGCATTCAGTGAAATGTTGTGCCATGAGATTAATCCTGACTCAGCAACAGCCAGGGCACCAGAGGTACAGCCATATTGTCTGTGTGAGAACTGGGCCTGAATAATTAATCGGCAAAATGATCTTTTCCAACTTTGGAAAATTCATTCTGTTGTTTCAAAGTTCTCACATTGACCACACCTGTTTCTATCCTTCCCATCTCATTGTATTGCTTTTCTTAAAACTGAGCTTTTCTCTCAAAAATAAAATCTTGCACATTTACACTTGCTCTCACTCATCTACAGAAAGATGAAAAATAAATAGCTGTGGCAGGAGTCAGAGTGAATTTTTGTCAGACAGCCCACTTGGCTGTTCATTGCTCCTCTCCTTGAGTGTCCTCTCCCCTGCTCTTCCCCTTTTACTCTTTCAACCATTCTATAATATGTAGCTTACCTTTTATCAGCTTTCATCTATGTCATCTATAAACTGGTTTGAAATATATATATATTTTTAATTAACTTGAAGTTACTAAGAAACAGGTTAGTTTTGGATGGTAGCTGATTTTTAAACATGGACTGTACCTCACCTTTGTTACACAATAAAAACTGATGATAAGCTCTGAAAAGCTCTAACGTGTTTATCTGTATGTGTGGGAAGCCTGTCTGTGTTTTGGGACTGACTTTTGGCTCTCAGTGTAAGTTTCCACTGTCTAGAGAGGAGTGTTTATGAGAAGGAGAGATGACTCCACACACCATATTTAGGCAATGCAAAGGAAATGGGTTTAAGAGGTTTGATAGGAAATACTTTCACAACTAAACAATGGCCAACCATGTGACCACGTGATTAGTGATATGAGTTTGCCTCTCTTTCAGAACTAAGAATTGACCTTTAAAGACTGAGCTTAAAGATTGTGGAGTTAATTTTTATGGCCTCATGCTGCTTAAATGACTGAAATAAAAATATTAAACTGAAATAATGAAGTTCTAACAAATGAACAAGTGAAATGTTATGTAATATTTCATATACACTACACATATTCCCTTTCTGTGTTCTTATTAATATTTAATTGTTTGCTATAGTGACATATGTCTGGAACCTCTTACTTCCTACTGCACACAAGCTGGACTGATCCCCAAATATACACCCTATTAAGTGCATTGGACAGTTTTTGTGAGGCTCAGGTACTTTGACATCTGTTCTAAAATAGTGTACGTTTGGCCAGTCAGTGGTGGAAAACGTTCTGTTCTGTGAAACACAAGGATGCAAGACGGCTTGGCAAACTGGTGGAAAAAACTGTGATGGGTACTGGAAGGAGGACATCTTGGATAATCTGCCGTGTCATCTTCTTCACCAAATTCTGACCGACCAGAGCTGCAGTGGACGACTCACCTCACTGCCCAATAAGACTGAAC
>JAPQRQ010000018.1:34818024-34829257 GCA_037367365.1 Apogon talboti | reverse complement strand
GTGTCATCTTCTTCACCAAATTCTGACCGACCAGAGCTGCAGTGGACGACTCACCTCACTGCCCAATAAGACTGAACGTTACAGACCAACATTCATCCCCAGACTCTGCAAAACTATAGACACTGAACTGAACAACTGCTTTGACTGGACATTGTACATTTGTTTACAATACTATGAAGATTCTTTAAATAATATGCTGATTTCTTGACTGAATTTGATTTTACTTACTTGTGTGCCCTTAATGTTCCATGAAGTCAATCAGAATTTTGACCAGTCATTCCTTCCCCAAACCCCCACATATAAATAAATAATAATACAAAATGATATTGTATTCATGATTTTTATCAATTAATACTTCTGTTATTTAATGTAAAATATTTCCTTTTACTCCAATTACCTCTATCAAAGAGGTAATGTAATAATCTACATCTATTTATTGTTTTTTCTGGCTAGTCTGCAGAATTAAGGAAATAGTTATGGCATGGTATTTGCAGGATACCTAGTGGAAAGGTGGGGCATACCGCAAGGACAAACCCATTAAATTTGGGATCAGATCCATAAAATGGATCAGCTCCCGGTATATTATCTCTCTCTAACACTGTGAAGCAGGACGTTTGATTGAATTACAGGACTTTGGGACCGTAGAGAAGATATGCATTCTACCAAGTTCCCTGTAAATGAATTCATAAACCTATTCGATGATAGACGCTATTTTATACAGTAAATGTAAAAACAACGACACTGATATTTTCAATAATGTGAAAAGTGGCCGTAAAAATGTCTTTCTTGTATCTGGACAGCTGTAGGCCATGCCTTCTACCACCAGACACTGTTTAGTATGCTGTTGATCTCCTTCCTGACTTCCCAGACCTCCCTGATATAACCCAATAAAGAACTGCATTTCGTTTGCAGGAGTTATAATACAACAGAATAGTCTGAATAAAACAAAAGGAACACCATTATATTTCCCTCTTACCATACTTTTTCATTTTAATATATTTTCATTCCTTCCTCTCCTTTCTTTCTTGGGCTGCTTCATTTTTGATTATTCCTTTACTTAAGTTATTTTATATGCATTCAGTTTCTTGTATTCTTCTCATCCCTCACCCCTGCGTTTTCTTATATTTTCCTCCACACTCATCGAATGATTCTGTTCTTGATACCTTTGTCTTGGATCCTTTAATCAGCCTCTACTTTCACTGTCCTTTTTTAGCCTGTATGCTTCCACCGTCCGTCTGGGCAGTATTTGTATTCTAATAACACCATGAGCATCCAGACCGCTGCAGACGCTGTAAATTTCTCCCACTGGCACCATGTGAGACGCCTGGGCCAACAACATTCATAAATAACACAGTTGTCAAGGCTGTTTTTATCATTTCATTAGCCCTGGTTTGTATCAAACTGACCCAAGATGGGAGGGACTGACCCGGTTGGCCTCGTACTCACAGGAAAGCACGTCTCAGTTCACAGCGTCCATGTGGTGAGAGGAGATAATCAATGGAACATTGAGAGTCATCAGTTACCAGCTGACAGACCTGTCCTTGCCACTCTAAAAATGGCCTGTCTGTCAAGATAGGTTACATACTGAAGCATTCCTCTTGTGTCAATACGAGTGACGCCATGGAAAGTGTTTGTTTTATGGGGACGGAAATGCATCCATCATGCACGTTGTGTTAAAATAGAAACAACACTTTCTTCATAAAAAAGGTTTTATGTTTCTCTTTAAGTGAGATGGTCCTTTGGGAATAACTTGATTGGATTGAATGCACCAGGAGAAACATGCTTCATAGATTGTAATCTGATTGGACAGTAGAAGGAAGCAGAAAATACACAAATGGATAGAAGCCAAGAGATTGAGTCAGTGTAATGAATGAAAGTAGAGTGTATTAAAAGTCTGCACTGATCTTTTTCTTTGATATTACATAGACAGATGTTGTTGAATTGTAGTTGCCGCCGGCGCATGCTGCATCCCATTAGGCTTTGGGGGTAAAGTCGTAAGAATAGCTGTTTGGTTTATGTAATATAATAGCATTTTCTGTGTGTGTGACTGTGTAGGCAAATCAGGCTGAATCAGAAAGACAAAGGACGAACAGAAGCAGTAAATGGAGAAGGTCAACTTTAATATACCACAGCAGTTAAAGGATTTATCAGCTGTGTCTCCCCAGACAGAACCAGAGATAACAGTGTGTCCCTCGGTGTGTGTCCCACTATGTGCTAAATGTGGTGACTTTTGTGCTCCTCTCCATTTTCAACCCTACAGGGACACCATGGGTGCTTTGTCACATACAATGATGTCACAGACTCCCACCCCCACCCACGTCTCCCCAAATGAAAAAAAAGCCATGTCTGCTGTTTAGGCAACTGGCAGGGTGCACGAGTGATTCAGCAAAACGTGACTCCTGTCAGTATAAATATTTGTTAGCACATTAGCGGCCATCTTTCCCCGCAGATGTGCACTGGTGATTTGAGACGTGTAAGGCACGAAAGGGCAGCCATGCATGAATATAAGAACTTGCAAAGATTATGACAGTGTCCATGCATTTGACATAGAGACATCTACATAGAGACATAGTCTGTCTCTATGTAGATGCGTGTTGCTGTATATATATATATATATATATATGTGTGTAGACTGTCTGGTTGTCGCTCTGCATGGGGTGTGTTTGCCTTTAGGTAATCTGAATCCTCTCATTTTCTCTGCGGTGGTTACATCTCTGTCAGCTCTGTTGTTTTTTGGAGCAGAGCACTCACAACAGGTCTCATGAAATAATTATGTTGCAGCACTCCTGCACACCTCTCTCAGTGTCTGGCCTCCATCTCAAAGCACTCTCTTATGTCTCTGTGAGTCTCCTGCAGACGCGGCAGGTCACATGGAGCAAATGTGTGACTGGACTTGCTGTAGTTTTCCTTTGCCTGTGACCCTTGGTTCAGTTACATATACACACCATACGCAGACAAAGCCAATCATCCACTAATATCCATATCGGAGTGAGTCTGGGTGTAGTTTTCATACAGCATGAGGGCTGTTTTGAATATCATTGTAGTTATCCAGGCTGGTCCTTTGTTGATTTTATGCTTTAAATCAAAAACCCACATAAAAGTCTTGATCGTGGATAAATGCTTTACATCTGTGTTTCATCTTATGAACCCCTGAATCTCATTTTCTTTCTCTATTGCCCTTTGGCCCTTGGTCCTATTGCAGTGTCATTTCATCTCAGAAGGGCATCTTTAACATGTTAAAATGTAATTACTTACATTACTGGATATAATAGCGCTCATTTCCTTCCTTATGCACTTTACGATAAAAAAGTGCCAGTGTTTCTACTTTACAAAGCCTATTCTTAGCTTATGTTTTACTTTAACATGTGGACAGAATTGGGGTTTAACTAGTTGTGTGTAATGCTACCATATAATGTAATGAAGTTACATACTAAAACTAATTTTATTTGATTAGAGTAATTATATGTTAATAAACTGCAGTTACACATCAAAAGTCTGGTGATATTCACTTTCTATGTCTTAGAAATAGCAGCCAATAATACTAAGATAAGTGGCAGGAACTTATTTAAAATGTAAGCAATAATAAGTCACATTACCTTCCAGAAACAATAAAAATAGACAGATGTTGCGCGTACATTTTTGCCCAGGACTATCTGTGGCCTATCACATTTCAAAAATAGGCTTTGCATCACTGCATGTGGAAAAGATGTGATTTTAAGCACATGGACACGTGCTGAAGAGAACATTTTTGTGAGATGAACCAAACTAAAGGGCTTCATGCATGTGTGAACACAAACCCTGCATATGGTGACTTTAGTCCTCAAGTTTGGGAAAAGCACTCTCTGCTGCCCTCTCCTGTGCAAAAGAATTATTGCAAGTTGATCATAACCACTGATGATTTTCAGAGGAACATTAAGCCTCAAAATTCATCATTGCACATCAGTTAGACTGTCTCAAGTGAGACAATTAATAATCTGTACTAAATCCATGTGCATTCACTGTCTTATCGGTACTAACTCCCTCTAATCTTCCATTGACATGAATATTTCAAAACCCACATGTGTGTCACACCCAACAAATACTCGCTGCCAAATCTTTTTAAAACTATGTAAATGCTTAGAGCTTCAGGTTAATGAATGTGGCTTTGTTGGTGCCCTCTCTGAAGGCTTGTGTTCCTGCTCACAACCCTCTAAATGTGTCTCATCTGTCTGGATGCTCCACAGGTTAGCAGATTAAAGGGAACTAAACTGAGAATATGAGCCTGCTGGCGACAGTAAGACACAGGCGACCGTCCCCGTCTCTGGGGTCTAGTCATCAGAAACAGCATCACTGCTTCCATCTGTCTGAAGGACTGGACTCCCTCTCTCTTCTCACTCTCTCACACTCCATCTGGTCACTCTGTTTTTGTTTTTCAGAGCCTGTATGTGTGTTACAATGGCTATTACAGCCACTGGGGGCCAAGTGCAGTCTAACTATTACCACTCCTTTGTATGTGTATGGAAAGTAATGTATCCTCTATCTTGATCTGATGGGTAGTAAATAGGCTTCACACATACTCATAAACACACTTGTAAGAATGAAATACAATGAGATTTACTTTATCACAGGTATTCAGACATGTTTTTGTGCCCGTGCATGATCTCTCTTCTCACCAGGTGTGCTCATCTTCCCTCATTTCCCTCTTTCGCATCTGTTTTCTTCTCTCAAAAGACATTGTTACCATGGTGATCTATTGCTTTACAGGTGGTGAATATTCCCGATCTTGTTTCAGGTGATTAGATGGTCTCACCGGCATATTTGAACTCTTTCCCTTTCCCTTCCAAAACATACCTACAAACAACAAAGCTGTAAATCTCAGCTAATTCATCACAGCAGCTGTCAAACACAGCACACACTTCCGTTCCATGAGGAAGACATTTTGGCAGGACATGAGTGGAAAGCTTAAAATGTTTGGCGGTGCTGTGTGAGTGTGAGAGAGGATAGAGCAGGGCTCTTAAGTGCCCTCCAGTTGCTGTTGTTTCAGCTGGGCAGCCTCCACAGCAGGAAGATTTTCAGAGAGAGGCTTTTTAACAGCATGCAAAACAGAAATACAGACAGAAAGACAAAAAATGACACAGAAATTCACCTTCGCTAAAAATACCCCTCTGTAATACATCTCATAGTGTGGATGTTGAATAATTAAGCACCTACAGGGTTGGAAATGACAACATAAAGCCTCATTCATCACTATCAACATCAGGCGCTTGCAAAGTGATGAATCCATAATGACCACAATGGAACATGACAGTGTGAAGTCTGGGTGAGATTTGGCAACCAGTTGAAAAACACTGTCACCCTGACGTCAGTATGCTTTGTTACACGGATGTCCTTCTGAGGTTGCCCACTGTGTGTGTGGTTATTTGTGTAGTTAACCATCCTCCAAAGGTCTCTCTGTGAGCTCTGTTGTATTTCTATCCACTGTATGCGATCACGACATCTGTATTTGCACGAATGTTTTAGTCTTAACTTATAAAAACTGTAATTATTTATTGTTTGATTCATTGCTTTCATGACATACAGGGTGATTAGAAAAATAAAGAGCTGGAAAGTATCTATTACTCAAAGCTGAAAAAGAAACAGTGGCAGTAACTAGTGTTACTGTAATACACAGCCTCAGGTCAAACCTCTCAGCCAGAAGCACTTATTATTGTTATTCACATGCAGCGTTCAATTTCAATTTGCAAAGTGTCAAGATGAAATATAGCATGTTTCCAGTTTCAGCTTCAGTTGACATTACTTTACCAAAATGTATTATTATAAATATTATCCGTCTTCAACCAGATACATCTATTGACTATGTCACATACCAGATTTATATACCTGACATTACATCTTGTTAAAAAAATGAGTAAATGAATAATAAGAAGAAGAAGAAGCAAAAGAAGAAGAAAAATTCAATATACTAAATAAACAGATGCTATTTACTGCATATTTGTACCAAAAAGCAAAAAGCCAATAAAATATTGATTGTGACACAGTGGAAAATAATGAATGTAATACATATTCATCAACAGTGTGTCACATAGCATTAACCTAAGGCCAGTGTGTATTCAGTGTGTTCAGGAGTCGTCTAGGGAAAGACAGTTGATGACAAAAAGGGCTTCAACCCATGCATTTGACTGCACTATGCTAACTATACTAATCATTGGATTTTGGACGTATTGTAAAGTGAGAAAAAAGAAAAAAAAAATCATCAAATTACAAGTCTGAAACATACTTCATCATCAAGGTAAATGTTATTTGTATGTCTCAATATCACAAATCAGTATTTGTACAATAACAGTCTGTCCTTTAAGTATCTGTCAAAGTAAGAGATGATGAGCAGCAACTCAGGTCCTGTGAATGGTTAGAACCCAAAACAGGACAAAGAGGACAGGATACGAGTACACAGAGATATCTGAGTGAGAAGCTGGTAGTTAATGTTTTTAGCCTCACGATGGCAGCAGAGTGACATGAGTAAGTCCTGCTTAAAGAGCAAGAGGAAGACTTTACAGGGAAATAAAATGTAACCTCATCCTCTGAGCCTTTGAGGGATCTGGTAAAATTGCTGTCTTAAAAACCTCTTGTTGGCTTCCCCTACTGCTTCTCTCTCTCTCTCTCTCTCTCTCTCTCTCTCTCTCTCTCTCTGTCTTTAGAGGAGGGGTTGTAAGGACTGCTGCCTATTAACAAGAGCCTGTGAGGGAGATGTGTTGAAGCTAGGCCAGCTCAGCTCTCAATCTGAAGAATGTGTTGGCATATGCAAGGGGCGCCACTCAAATGGAACTTTAATTCATTTACACAAAAACCAGAACAATCGTAAAAACAGACCTCACTGCCGAGAGCTAACAGCTAAGGTAATAAAGACTGGAACATTACTTCCTTTAACCTGAGAATTAGCCTTTTATAGGGTTTTATTTCAATATATTTTGCACATTCAATGAGAGGATAACATGTCATTCTGCGAGCGTGTGTACGTGTGCTTGCGTGGTTGTATATGTGTGTCAGATGGTAGAGGTGGGCTGTGAATGAGCCTTTGATGCAGCCTGCCAAGTTTCCCCTGTGGACAGCAGCTGTTATGATAAACAAGCTGTCTAGTAGCAGCAGATCCTCCCAAGATGGTTCTCTGCCCCTCCTCTGCACCCTCCTCCTCTACTTTCCCTCTCTTTTCTCCCAAGGCTGTGTTTAATGGAAGGGAAATGAAAACAATAGCTCTGCCAGTCTGCAGTCCAACAACAGCTCGCCAACATGACAGTAAGTCAGAGAGACAGAGACTAAGAGAGAAAGACCGAACACAGTCCAGACAGTGGTTTTAAAGGTGTTTTCACAGGGGGGTGAATTGGGGAGATTGATTGTGCATGACCACCTTTATTATCTGTCAAACCAACCCAGAGAGGAGAGGGATGAGGCCTTATGGGGCCACATACTGGAAGTACTGTTGATGGAAATTAACTTTTATCTTTTACGTGAACCTCTTATGGGAGCCAACTTTTCACATAGAATGATAACAGAGGTCACTAGAGTAACTGGAAGTGATTAAATCTCCATTAGATGCGCTGTTGCCCTACAGCTTTGCTCTGTAAAGTTAGTGTTTCATAGGCTCACTCTGACCTCTGATGACTCTGCCACAACAGATTTTAGGATCTAAACAGAAGTTGAAAAGTTTTGCGAACTTCTCTTCAGATCTCACTTTTGTTTTTTATTGTTTTATTTCAGCTTTTGAGAGAGCATTAGTCTCCCCAAGTCGTACGATCCTTATGAAAACATGTAAATCATAAACTTTAAGCACAACAAGACGTTTAAGAGGTTATTTTCTCCTCATGTTCAGGTGTTCGCAGCACACCCACATGAGAAATGCAGCAAAATTAGTCAATGCCGTCTTTGACTCATTTCCATCCTCGCTGGTTTACTCATCAAAGTGCGGTTCCATCTTGTAAAATGATGTCATTGAGCTTTTGGTTTTCTCCCATGATCGCTGGTGCTCCGTGGTCATGTCCATGGTGATAAGTGACGGTGGAGAAATGTAACCGGACACACACACACACACACACATATAGACTGTGGTTACGACAGGCTCAAACCGCAGGCACCCATGTAGAATGAATGAGTGAACAGAGCCTTTATTCCTCCACTGAGTTGCTCTGTGAATTAACACACATACTCAAACGGTCTCAGACTTTGTGTCAGTTCCACTGGCTTCTTATCCTTGCATTGCCAAATATCGTTTTATTTCTATTGCCCTCTTAGCACGCTATCCCTGTGGGTTTTTGTTTGTCAGGCTCTGTGACCTCACTGTGAACTCTCTCAGTTGGCTTGTTGCCCACCACGGGACATGCAGCCCCTTTTTGGCCCTTCATTACCTGTCCGACACACTGATTGGGTTACTGAGTGTGTGTTGGAGTAAACAGGTACTTCCCCACCTAGCCATGAGCCCTGCCACAGCGGGCGTGTGCAGAGGAACACAAAGATCCTTTTACATTTTCCACTTTCCTGGAAGCTCAAGCCCCAGGCGCCCTGTGTGTGCTTGTATTTATGTACGCATGCATATGTGTATGTGTATGTACAGAAACACTCGGAAATCTACTCAAAGCAACCAGCTGACTTTTTCCAGAGCAAACACCTCTAAGCCTCAAACTTAATCAGTCTGTTTGAGTGTATATGTGTGTTTAAGAATGCATGAGGTGTGATTGGAGTGCTTGATTCAATAAAGACTTGTCTTTCTCTGTGAAACTATCCCACGCTAGCAACATGTATCTGGGTATCATATTCCCTGTTCACCCCGTCTTCTCAGCACATTACATCTCTCCAGCGCTCACAACATACACCCCAATGCACACTCCACACAAAGGCCCCCCTCAGGCATCAGTCAGTGAGCCAATTCATCATGGGAAGTTTGGACTGATGAGAAGAAAAGAAAAGAATGGGTAGATGGAGGTAAGGAGGGTGAGAAGAAGGGACTGGAGAAGGCGTAGAGCCCTGATTACAGTGATGGATGAGGGAGAGGATGCTGTTTGATGGCTACTCTCCCCTTCGAATCCCACACAAATGTGTAGTCAACCAGGAACACATGCACTTGGGATGAGCGGTGCAACAGGCCATCATAAACCTGGAAGGAGATATGGAGGGTGAGGAGTGAGGTTGATGCAGTATAAGCGTGTGTGTGGAATCTCTTATGTGACTTGGATTTGTTGGATTTCTTTGCTGTCCTGGTTCATGTCAACATGCGTGAGAACCCCCTGCACAGTGATAACTCAGCATGTCAGTTTACTGCAGTGAAAACATCAGACAAAAGGCTGCAGAATTTATACTGCTCAGAAATCAGTTAAACTTAGACAAGGAGAAACCACAGTACTGACATGATCTGATTCCAACAATGGAAGATTGGATAAATGCAGAGACCGGACTGCTTGGAAATGAAACAATGTATGACAGGCATTACCACAACTACACTATTATGTTACCAGAGGATGAATATCACAGACTCACAGTGAGAAAATAGCGTATCATGCAGCCAGTGTTTGTACTTTATGTACAATGTGAATAGCTGTTTTTGTCTTGTATTACTGTGGAAACTATTGCCAGAAGGAACAATTGCAACCAAAAACAAACAAACTCTAATCCAGTGAGTAAACAAACACTACAATCTCTGAGTTATTGATTGCTATTATCATCTTAGGGACATCTTTGTTCTCCCACAAAAGGTTGCATCTGACCAGAGGGTAATAAAAGTTGGAGAAAAAGGAGCAGAGGGTGCAAAGAAGCATAAGAGGGGATGGAGCCAAAGGAGTTTAAAAGAGTGGAAAAAGAGAGGGAGAAGAGGTTTCCCTGCAGGGCTGTGTGGCTGGCTGTGTGCTCCTGTTCTGCTAGGCGGCCGTGGCTGGCTAAATAAACAATCCTAATTGGCTGTGGAGCCCCACTAGTCTGGGGTTTCACTCGCTTTCATCCTCGGGAAGCTGCCGGGAAGCTGTGGGAGAGCTGAGGTGAGGCATCATGATAAACACACATGTGCTCAATCATGCACACATACGGACACCCGTAGACATATGCATATGTGAACATTCAGGGTGGAACTTGATTGAATGCACAGAGGCTTTTTTTTTTAAAGTTTTTATACCGCTCGCTTTTTGTGTCAGGTAAATGGTGATATATGAGAATTTGTGTGTGAGCTGTTGTGAGTGCCCTCCCCTGCCTGCAGTTTAGCTCAGAGGAGAGTAATGTGGCCACCTGCTCTGCACATCTGGGGATGAGCAATGTACCGCACACACATGCAAGGACGCGCACAATTCCTCATACAGAGATAAAATAAATGCACACTCAGATACAATCACACACATGATTCATACCACAGAAATACACACCGGCACACACAAACAGATGCAACAGTTTATTCCTGGATATGGAAGACACAGCGAGAGGCTAAAGTAATACTAATGGCATTACAACACTATGTTTGGAAGACATACAACACAGCAGACTTTATCCACCAAGGACCATTTAAATTCATTTGCTCAAGTCTGCGTTCATGATTCCTGCTTTTAATAACAAAAGCACAGACCGGCACGTAGTCCGCTGTTATTCAATCAGAGGGATGTGTTAACAGCCACTTGTGGAACTGTCATCATATGTTGTTTCTAATTATTGATGTGTAAACTGCAAGGGGGCAATCTGCTATTGGGCGGAAAAACGGCCAAAAATGAGTGACATGGGTGTTTCATAGACATATAAAGACAGATATGATCCAGACGGATGCTCTGTTTATCTCCCACCCTCATGGTTTTTAATCAAGAGAATCCAAAGATAAGCTCTGATCATGTTTCCCTGCAGTGGCAATATCTCCATGGAAAGCATCTCAAGGAAGAAAAACAACTAAAGGTAGTGGAAACTGCAATTTTAATGTCATAGAGTTCTGTTTGCTGGGGGAAAGTAAGCATGACTCCTTTACACTGATATTAAATACGCCGCTCCGTTTGCTTGGAACCAGTTGCAAAATGACCTGAAACTTAAGGACTTTGTCCCATTACATAACTCACAGGAGGAAAGAACATAAGGCTGTAGATGTGTATCTGATTTATTAATATATTGCTAATGATTTATGACAAATATTTGTTGATTAGATTGATAACAGATAGAGAGAACACTTGAAATGGACAACTTCTTTTTCTTTTCTTTTCTTTTCTTTTCTTTTCTTTTCTTTTCTTTTCTTTTCTTTTCTTTTCTT
>JAPQRQ010000018.1:34774240-34811496 GCA_037367365.1 Apogon talboti | reverse complement strand
GGGGGGGGGCCACTATGTCTCCCCATAAGACATCTTCCATTCTCCAAAGAATTCACAGCTTCCTGTGGCCAAAGCCGCACGCCTGCCCACTCCAGCCTGGAGGAAGGAGAAAGAGAAACATAGTTAGAAAAAGAGAAGAAGAAGAAGGACAGACAATTTGGGTGATAGATTACCTTCTCTGCCACGCTGCTCTTCGGCAAAATGGAAAGAATGCACTTGTGATGAGCCTGTATCTCTTTTCACCCAACGGAGCCGCCAGACAGCATGACAGAAGAGTGATGGCAGGAGAGGATAAACCCAGGCTCAATTGGGTGGCATAAATTAACTCCATTCTGCTTTACTCAATAGCTAATTGATTTATAAGTCATGAAAAACCTGTTTACACATCGTTGGCAGCTCGTCTTTTGTGTCGATTGGCAGTTTGTGAATTGGGAAAAGTCCTGATCAGCGCTTTGCCCTCTTGAGCCCTGCGACGCTGCAGCGCAGTAGAGGTGGAAGGGAGGGATAGCCACTTCCTTTCAGGCCCCAATCTGAAAAAGAGCCAAATACAGTCTAACATCAATCACTTTGCACTCCGCAGCTCTCCCTGTACTATTGTTATAGAGCAGACCAACGGAAAGAGGCCGGTAGCAGGTGGAAATAAAAAGCCCTTTTGACAACTATAGGGTTAGATTCCTCCTAGGATCATCACAACATTTACACAAGTCAAAGGGAGCAACGTCTGGCTGTCAGCTACAGTCTGGACACACACGCATACAAATATTTAGTTAGCATTATCGTCGTACTCACCGATACATACATATGCAGCCATTATAGACACACTAACAAGGCCTGTAAGAATAAGCTCATGTTTTTCAGGACTAGTGAACAAGAATTCATCTCTACTAAAGCAAAGGTAGAAACATCTGTATGTGCTTATGATGCAACAATAAACAAAAATATGCAAATGTGCAAAGATGAACACACACAGAGTCAGATGGATTTACACACAGAGACCACTTCACCAACACACAGACTCCTCGGCATGCTGTTAAAATCAAACAAAATTAGAAGCAATGTTAAGATAAACCAAAATATTTGCTGTATTACTCTCTTGAATAGGCAATGAAATTGTGTTTCATTGCAATAAAGTCTGCAACATCTGCTAGCAAAAGATGAAATTATGAAATGCATTTTTACTACAAATGTAAGACATAAAACAGAAGGTGCACTATTAACTGATGGGAACAGCAGCCAAATTACGGAACTTTACTGAGTTTTTTCCTCTTTCAATCTCAGTCACATGAAAATACAAAGCTGTCATTCAACATGCTGCAAAATAACAATTAAATTTATCATAAATGAATAACATTGAGATGTGTATTCTTAAATAACATAATAAAAAATTATCAGTTTTGCTGTGCAATACAGTGTAAAAATTGGTGTTTGTCGGTCACACAACATTGATTCCTGGCTCATTTAAAACATAGAAAAACATATTTAATATATACATAATATTTATTTTCCCATTATGTTCACAAATTCAATCCTAAAGCAAATAAAATATGTCACAATGCAATTATGTCTTATATTTTCCTCCCTTAAGATGCAACTCTATTTTCCAACCAAAGCAAGTGTCGGTTTTTCTTCTCAGTTCCTACAAGACGTTTTCAACAATATACAGTTAGGGAGAGATTATGGTCCGGGCAAGTACACTATGGTTAAAATTAAGCAACAAAACACTCAGATGATGCAAGGAAATAGTATGGCTATGGTAAATAATAAATCTTAGTTAGTTACAGGTCTGTGACAGGATGGCGACTGTGTTTGTTGTGCATCCATCCACCAGCTGAACCTTCACACGTTGACTCTCAGTAATGATAACATGTTCTTCAGGCTTTCCTGCTGAACATCACCTGAAATCTGCACAATAAATCCCTGGGTTATAGTGCGTCCGTCATCAAGGAGGTTTATATTGTAGGATAGTATTTATTAAAACAAATGTAACAGTGTTTGTGATGTTCTTGAATTGACTTTACCTTTTTAGTATTATCATTATTTTATTATTATTTTTTTTATATAATTAACGTCAAGTAAATCTAATGAAAGAAAGCTTGTGATTTGCTGAATGCACCTATAACATAAGGGTTTCATTACTTTAGACACTCAGTAGACACGTACAATAACTTTAATAACTTTTAATCACTTGCATTGTAACAGTCATTTCAATATGTTAGAAAAAAATTCTGCCATATTAAATTATGTCAGTTTTAATACACTGACCAACAAATATGAAATACTGACACCTCATATAATGCTTTATAATGTACTATGACTGTTCTAATAAATAATTCTAAATATTTATGACCATTGATGCCTTTCACTACACATTACAAATATGTTCATAATACATTATAGACATTGGTATAATATGATTTATGATTATTGTTATGAGTATTATTAATTAGTGCTTAAAATTATTATTAAAAAGTATGATTGTCATCAAGTATGTTCATAATGTGTAATAATGTATTATAGTCACGTATTTCACAGAAATTCCATTTCCATCAGAATCCACAAACCCCACAAATAAACTTGTATTTTTTCTCAATGTCCTTATATCATATTTTTTGCTGTTTGTCTGTTTTAATACCAAGAAAAAATAACAATCCATCAAAAGCATCCAAACTATCAGAGAGTAGAAGTTTTATGTCATTTTGGAATACACACACAAATGTAACAGACACAGATTTTATGTACTCTATCAGCTTTCAAAAGTTTTTTCAGATATATTAATTTACAAAAGTAATCATTTTTTGAGGTGAAATATTTTTTACATTTCATCATTTTTGTGTGAGGGGGGTTCAGTAGTTTTTATGTTGGTAGAATAAGGGCTAAAAGTTAAATACATTTATTTAGATTGAGTTGAGATGTGTTAAAGTGTGCTTAAAATTCACATCATGCATTATAGTTGACTCAGTTAAGTCATATTGTTTTAATCCAGGTGCACAGAGGTATTTATTTTATATTGCATATTTGAGGTCAGTAAGTGTTAAATACATTTTAATTGTAGCAGTAGAAAGCCTTTTAACATTCAGCTTCGGTTTCAGGTACAGTATGAAGCAGGCTGGCTTACTGTCATGCTGTAATGGTTTACTAGGACATAAAACAGAACCGTCAGTGTTATTGGTTACAAATGTGCTTTCCTATTGTCACAAGTCAAACCTTCTGCTCTTAAACAAGTCTGAAGCACAAAAAGAGCAGATTACACTCTTCATTTTTATTTCTTTTTGTTCACTGTTCAACTCGCAGCTTCTTCCAGTCACATTCTAGCAGCTATGTTATTTGTGCCTCACTTGTCTCCACTCCTTGTCCTCCTTCTTTTCCATGGCACTACCCACTCCACCCACCACACCTCCTCCTCCTCCTCCTGCTTCTCCTTCTCCTCCACAGCTGGACTCCTCTGTGCTCTTCTTTTTTACTTGGGATCATGGGCTAAAACCTGGCAGAACCACTGTCACATGATGCCCATGCGTGTGATGCTTCGCTTGGACCCCCCTCCACTCAGGAAATGCTCTCGGCCTTTTTCCCACCCTAGTGTTCCGCTGTGGAGAGCCGGGCATTACAACCGAATCCAGTTACCATCCCAAAGCATTCCTGACTGATTCCAACCACTGCCTGGCTATGGGTTCCCACAGACAATGAGAATGCCCTAATTTCAAACTGAATGGAGCGCTGGGTATCAAGTTGTGAACTACCAGAGCTGTTTATGGCAGAACAGAGGAGTTTGAGCTCCACAATAGGCAATTACCATGCCCACTCATCCCCCTCCCCTCCTCTCAGTTTGTGGTTTGTCTGTAGGAGGGTTAGGTTGTGCCCAGATTAAAAATAGCCAACCCATTCCAGACAAAAACTGCAAAGGACATGGAACACACATTGCACAAATGATATCTCCCATTGTGGTGTACTGTTTGGGAATTCTTAATTGCTTTTTCCGAAGCAGCTTGCCACAGGAAAATCCCCCTTCAGAGTAAAGAAAAAAAGAGTTGGTGGGTTGTGCGTAAACACCATAGCTATTATGTAAACACGCATGTAAACACGTATGTATAAACCCATGTCGCTCCATGTGCACCCATCAAACTGCCATCAAGGCAGAATCAAAGAAGCCAACCTGCAGCAGAGCCAGTTGTGGCCTGCGTCTGCCCTCCCTCTATCGTTTGTGTTCTCCACTGTGGTTTCTGCTTCAGCTCTTATTATTGATGTCTCTCTGTGCATCAGACAAACCATGATGGACTGGTCCTGGGAGGTGTGCAGGGCTGCGAGGTGGGGCACTAAACAGCCTCCCACTCACTGTGTGGGACAAGCTGAAGCTCCATAGAAAACTACAGAAGAGCGCTGAAAGGGACTAGAACAGATTCTTCTGCATGTAAAGGAGTTAAATAAATGTTCAGTTTATTCAAATCTGATGTGAACTCCTTTAGTGGATTAAAAATTTCAGAAAAGTACTTTAAAAATACCATAAAAATAAAGTAATTTCAGTATTTTTGTTGGGCAAAATGTCACAGAGAATAATTTACAAATACAAAATAATCTTATATACTTATGCATCATATTTAAAGGTTGATAAAATTGTTTATCAGCTTTTCAGTGCAATTTTTGTAGCTGCACTTATTCTGTATTTATAGATAAAGAGAAGGCAAGCCTGAATTTTTCCATAAATGTAACCTAAAGACTTACTGTTATATTAATTACTTTATTTCTATGGTCAACTGCTTACAATCACTGTGCCACTTACTGATATTTAATAAAGTGTTACTTTAAATTTAAGTTCAGAAATATTGTCAAGTAAATATTTTCACAGAATTTAGGAGAAATGCAAATACAAATCATTCATCAGCTCCATATCAACCTACACTAAACCCCAAATCACACCAATTTTCCTCCTTTTGCTTTTCATGTCTCAAAACTCCAAAAGTAAAAGACTCCAAATACATTTTTGAGATCTGCAGTTGTTTTAACAGGTTTTACTTCATACTCCGGGTGTTTTTGTTCTGTCTCTGGCAGACAAAGGTTTCAAGAATTTAATGAAATACCAATTTGCTACAAACAGGTATCTAAAATTATGGAACATTTTCCCTACAAGTGCTAACCACATTTGGACAGTTTGGAATTTTTAAAACCTCTGGACCTGCCAAATCCTCCCCACTGCTGTCCTTCATGTCAAATTATGTGGTACTGCCTAAGATGACAAAATAAACCAGAAAGAATTTTATGTATGCCTTTATTCTGCATTCAGTCTGAAAGGCACATTCCCTGTCAAAAGCAGACAGTAAAAACAGGAATGTAACATGTGTCTCATACAAGTGAAATCAGAAAAGGCCAATCTGACAGTTTGAGTGGACTATCTTTAATTTTACTATATAGTACACCAGGGACTGCTGCGGGATAGGCATGTGAATTTTTGCTGAGGAGGCCGGGTTTCTCACAATAACGTTTGCACCAGTGACTCATGTATTTTGGCATGATGAGCTCTCTGTCTGCTGAGGCTGTTGTTAACAAAAAAAGAAAGGAAAAAAAAAGGAAAAAATGGTGTTGAAAGCTCCATGATCCAAAATACCAATGTGGCACCGCGAGCCCAAAGCAGTCTAATTTGTGGAAGACCCTAAGGTTAGCCATTGGTTTAAAACATTTTTACATCTACATATTTTTTTAATACTTAAATAAATTGAAGCTTAAATATATTCGTTTTAACACTATAAATTCAGTCCTGTTAATGATCTAAAACACAAAGCATCATCAGTGGTTGTGACTGTAACCTATGGCTGCTGTGTGTGAGGAAGAAAGGTGCAGGTTTTTCTATATGAGGAGGGAGATACCCATGAGATAAGATGAGTTTAGGCTACCTTTATGATATTTTAACTATATCACTGTCTCTAAAATATCTGTTAATGCAAGAGACCCTGAGACCCAGCAATGCATTTTTGTCCTCTGTAGGGGACAAGAGTTTTACAGCTTTGTGTATATATATATATACATATATATATATATATAAAACAAAAAAACAATGTTTACTGCAAAGGACATTCCATAAATTTTTTTTAAAAAATCTATCTGAAGAAACTGTTGCATCATGTTGTTTCCAATTAAGACAATTATTTAATGTAAAAAAAGCCAACTTTTCCTTTCTTTGGTCTCAGGAGGAAAAAGAAAAAGTGGTTCCCTATTAATAAGGGAAGTAAACGTGTGGTTATTATCATCATGGTTACCGATTTTTGTGCCATAATTGGACAGTTGTTGTCTAATTGGTCACCTTTATTTTTTACTTTTATATATCTTTGCGTAAAATCAGATAAACAGTAACTTCCAGTTTATCCCCTGGATGGATGACTCAAACACCTGACGCTTGATGCTCAAATGATTGGTTTCTGTTTTGCGCATCTGATGGTTTGCTGAGCTGATGTCGGTTCAGTGTCAGGCTTTAGGATACTTCAGAGGAGAGGATGTTTTGCGCACATACAACCTGTCGATGCATCCGACGTGAAGGAGGTCTCCTATAGGCTATTGTGAGATAAAGCTGCGGAATATTGGATAAAAGTAGCACATTCAAAAAAAAAAAAAATCATCAGTGCAGCTACCGGATCAAGAACTTTATTCCTGTGCGACTTCATACACAACAAAGCAGGAACTGATATCTCGCCAAGAAAATTAAAAAGTCATAGAGCGCACTTCTGGTGCAGCTGATTACTGGAGAGGGTGGTGCCCATCAAATACACTTCAGATGCACGGAGCGACCCAATGCGCGCAATCAGCGGTCTGCTAGCAATCCCGTCCTTTCTCGTTCACATAAACACTACTTAAACGAAAATATACACGGCCACCTACTGCGCAGGGAAAGTGATGAGGGGGTGCCCACCTCGACATTACACTGTTTTCAATTAAAGCGACAATGTTGAGTGAACTATAGGCGACACTGCAGAGACCATGAGCCAGAAAACCAATTAAGATGCCTCTTAAAGTATTTTATTCCGCGAAAGAGTGGCCAGTCCTGTTACACTAACCCTGCATCTGTCATTTTATTTATTGCAAACATAGTCTTTCCATTCTTTTAATAATTTTTAGACATTAAAGGTAATTAAAACTAGCGCGAAATAATTGATATCATTAGGCCTAAATATTTTGATTTCTTAAATTCAGATTTTTTCCAGCGCAAAATTACCTGCAGTCCACTTGTATTTGCGGGTTTAGAATTTGTTACACTGTTTTATAGCTGGCTTCGACACTTTCAGACGTAAAACCAACAAATAAAATAAACCTGCGTCATATATAGGCCTGTACGAAGTATTAATTTATTAAACCGACCTGTAACGTGTATCATTATGGGGAAAAAAATCCTTTTCCATTCAAACAGACAGGCCTAGTGTTTAACATACAAAAAATATTTATGGACGCAAAGAATGCATTTTATTTTATTTTTTTCTTTTGAAAATGTATTTTAATAACAGCCTACAAATATGTTTCTAAAAAATCTAGTAGGCTGTATACGGTTTCTCTACAATTAACAATAGCCCACATGTTTTGAGAAGTGAATTAAAATACTTGCTGATTAAAACAAGTAAAAATGAAACTGTTTCCTTTGCTGCTGTTGGCTTGGCAGTGATCATGAAATAAAACTTTAGAAAGACCTTGCAACAAACCTGTTTCAAGTTCAAGTCGACTGAACCTCTGCCCAGTTGATCGATCAATCTGTCACACTATCCTCCAAACAAAGTCCCTGCGGCCTCTCGCTGACCCTCTGCGGCCTCAGAAAACAGAAAACTGTTTTATTTCACAAACCTGCTCCTTTTTATTAAAATTATAGTCAAAGCTTAATGAGTATGTTGTACCGAGTTTTATCCTCAAACTGTATTAATATTTTTTTCTGTAACGACAAATCAAAACTGAACACTGCAGCTGCTGCATCTGTAATCCACAGGGTTTATTTGCTCTCTATATACATATATGTATAAAAATAAAACATATATGTTAATTACAACATTGTAAAAGTTAACCGTGTCCTTACATGCTTAGATGATGTAGCAAATACAGCTGCATGACTGTAGCATGATTATAACATACCAGAATAAAAGACTGTAGTGTTTTACAGTCAAAATTCAATTTACCAAGAAAAAACAAATGATCAAAAAACTCTTTTTCCGATATAATGTATTCAGGTACGCCACTGTGCCACTAAGGGTTTATATTCAACACATCTTGGCCTCTTCGCTGTACAAGACTTCAAGGTGACAGAGGAAAAGAGTGTGTACAATCCTGCAGAACATTACAACAACGTTATAGAAAGGGGTTCAAATTGGTTTCAATGCACTAAATAACGGTAAGACAGCCCGGAAAGCCTGTCAGGGCCGTGCACTCTGCGGTGTACCTCCACCTAAGTGGCCGAGCATTCCTGAGGATGCAGCGCTGTCAAATATTTCATGATGAGACGTCATGGAAAAGTGCATGATTTCGTCTGCTATGAAGCAACAGCAAAGCTCAGCCCTGGGGGGACACTAACCTTAGTAATGACGAACATAACATGTTGCCACCAACATCTTTAAGACCTTAATGTTGTTATTCTCTTTAAATAAAACAATTTGTGTTTTAATAATCTTGACATTATCCGAAAATTCATATTAAGAAGATATTTAAACTAATTCTATCCACATCATCTTCACTGATGATCGAACATCACTATCCTACTGTTTGAAGATAACAGGTTTTTATTGTGAAGGGAGTAACGCATCACTTTCCAGCTCTGCGTTTGCGTAAATATGAATCACGCACAGGGGTATGGAGTTGACTTTCACATAAAAAAAATCTAAATGAGTCTATATAGAAAAGAAAGAATAACATGACATGGGCCGAATGAGCGTGTGAGCGAAAGAGCGCCGTAATGGAATGAAATCATCAGCCGTAATTAAATGCAGTGGGCAGAGAGAGGACGGGAGCGCGCCTGCCCCTGGTGCGCGCTGGGTGGTCCGCTACGCTGATAAATGTGTCGCCCTCACTCCGGGCGAGTGGCCGAGCATGCACTGGTTAAAACAATACTTACATTCATTTGTCCGTGCGTTTCAACCTCAACTACAACAGCAAAAACTAACAGTGGAGCGTCTGTCACCTTTTGGGTTGACAATAAAAATTTGACAGCGATTGTTCTGTCGCTTCCTCCGTGTCAAACCGGTTCAAAGAACAAGGCAGCAGTTTGTGTTTCGGACTAAAATATTCCGGTAAACATTAACAAATCGTTCAAGATACATTTCATTCTTGAGCCTAAATATTTTTTCCTCAAATTAATTGCAAGGACATGCTGTCATAAAAAATACTGCAAGAACTGCTGGCGAACTTTACGCACAGATTACTTGGTTTTACGCACCAGCCTAAGCTGTGAAATTACAAAAGTCACCATCCACTGTTTTCTGTAGTATCACATTACATTATGTCAAAGCCAACAGTAATCATTCCTACAAGCAACAATAACGCAGCAAAGATCCAGAGCACTAAAGCCTAACTGAATACACGGAGAAGAAAAAGGTTGCAGGCTGCAGCTATCGAGATCTCCAGGGAACAATAAGCAACCTACTGTCAACAGTTTTAGGTTATGGACTGATCATCTTTCAGTAGCTTCCTTACACAGAAAAATAAAAGGCAGTAAAGTTACCTAAATTAAGACGACAGATTAGTCCACACAAACGAATTGTTGCGCATCTTTTTTGACTTGAAACACAACTTAAGTTAAAGTGAAAAACATTGTGCAGAGCTTCAGGTATAATTTAAGCTTCATTCTCTACCTGTCCTAAGATATCATGTCACACAAAACGAACTAAACATCCTATGTTTCTGAGTGTGGCACTAAATTAAAGTGCCCACAGTTCAGTCAGTGACTTTGAGTGTAAACTGTTGAATCAACCTTACTTTAATTCCTGGATCATTCCGATGAGTAAAATGCTGCCAGTAGCCGATCCCAAGTCCCCGTCCGAGTTTCTGTGCGCACAGTTCGGCAGAGCTTCCACCTCTCTCCTTCTGCGTCCCTGCGTAAATATTATGACTGCATTACACAAACAATATTCATGTGTAAAAACGTCCAACATCTACACAAGACGCAGAGAGCACACGGGCATATCGCATCAGATTGGGTATTAGCTGATCTAACGGGGCTTTTGCTTGATTTTTTATTTAAAGAAGGCCAGGGAAAATGTTTACATTTTGCTGTATAAACATCCTGCCCATGTTCCTGTCTATCTTTTACAGAAATCAAGAGGGCGGTTTAGAATATGAGGAGCATGTTCTTTATTAAATATGTTTGACATTGTCAAAATATGTTTTAAAATGTATCATAAGTTTATAACAATGGAGACAAGGCTTATTTGACGTGGTGTTGCGCTGACCCCGGATCAGAAATGGAGTTGTACTGAATTACTACTGCAGGTCTATGAATCTATATGTATTATATCACAATATCCTACACTTAAAACTAAAAAATAAAATAAAATCACATTATGAAATATAGGCTGCATCTACAGGGCCTTTACCATGATAACATAATACACTGTGTAGGTGATGTTGCGCATTATAAGACATTATTTCACACTGTATTTGTGCAGAATATACTGTATGTAGCAGGCTATATGTAAAATTTAGCTTATTCTCTATTTCAATGTAAGGAAGGGGCAAAAAAACATTTCCCTGAAAAGTGAACGCACACAGATGTGCATGCTTACAGCCCACCACTGGAGTAGGAGGGAACTGGGCGGGTCCCAACTTTAGGATGGCCAAGACATCCAGCTTCCAATGCGCTGATGGCAACAGATAAGTAAAAAGTGAGCTCCTCGGACGCACGACAACACACCAAGTGAAGTGGAAAGCGGCTCCTGTTCTGCTCCTTATCCCATTTCGGACCCTGTGTACAAGGCGGCTGTGCTTCAGACTGCGGCAGGACGCAACCAGAAGGAAGTCAGACTTATACACTGTCACGTCTTTGGCTTGTGCGTCAAGTTTTCAGAAATAACGGGTAATATTTTTTTTGTCTATTTATGCCAGCGATATAAAATAGACCTTGTAGTATTAATAGGAGGACAAGTGGAAAGCGATCATTTTTGTTTGCCATCACGCAGACTAAGTTTAACTCATGACGGCAGAGGTCCAGCAGCCCCCAGCGCAGACTCCTGCCCAGAGCAGCCCGATGTCTGCCCCAGAGAAGCCTCACGGACAGACGGCGGTGATGGAAACCGCTTCCTCCACTACGAAAACCAAAAAGACAAACGCGGGGATCCGTCGACCAGAGAAACCCCCGTATTCATACATAGCTCTGATAGTCATGGCTATCCAGAGCTCTCCAACCAAGCGCCTGACGCTCAGTGAAATATACCAGTTCCTCCAGAGTCGCTTCCCGTTTTTCAGAGGCTCGTACCAAGGATGGAAGAACTCTGTGCGTCACAACTTGTCCCTCAACGAGTGCTTCATAAAGCTGCCCAAGGGCCTCGGTCGGCCAGGGAAGGGCCACTACTGGACTATCGACCCGGCTAGTGAGTTCATGTTCGAGGAAGGCTCCTTTAGAAGAAGGCCCCGGGGTTTTAGGCGCAAGTGCCAGGCGCTGAAGCCCATGTACAGCATGATGAACGGCCTGGGATTCAACCACATCCCCGAGTCCTACAACTTCCAGGGTAGCGGCGGGGGCCTGTCCTGTCCACCCAACAGCTTGTCACTGGACAGTGGGATTGGGATGATGAATGGACACTTGGCAGGTAACATGGAAGGAATGGGTCTGTCCGGGCACTCCATGTCACACTTGTCGACTAACAGTGGACATTCTTACATGGGAAGTTGTACAGGATCCACTGGGAGTGATTACCCCCACCACGACAATTCCGCCTCCCCTCTGCTCACCAGCGGAGGAGTAATGGAGCCTCACCCCGTTTACTCCAGCTCAGCCTCCGCGTGGGCCCCGGCCCCCTCGGCTTCACTGAATAATGGGGCTTCCTACATAAAGCAGCAGCCTCTGTCTCCTTGTAATCCGGGGGCCAACCCACTGCAGCCCAGCTTGCCCACGCATTCACTTGATCAATCTTACCTGCACCAGAACGGGCACAGTACCACAGATTTACAAGGTAAGGACCAGTGTAGTTGAACTTCAAACTGGATGATAGTAGTAAAATCATTGATTCCATATAGAAAACAGACAGTGACTAACTTAAATAAAACCCCCAAACAAAGCTATGCAATAAGAGGGTTCAAATAATATTTTCTGCTTAGGGTCAAGCCTCGTGGGTCACGGGGTTTTATGGTCTTATGCCAGGTGTGGGCCCAACAGAAATACTAAGCAGCTTCGCATGACCTCATCTGAATTGTGCTGTATTATTTTATTCTGCGTAATCTCTGTAAACCATCGTGTTTTCTATAATTTCTTACCCCTCTTTGCATGAAATAGGCCTGTGATTTCAAAGCTACATATCAGAGATTTTTTTACTTTCTGTAAGTGACAAAAAAGGAGGCACGAGAGGGAACGTCTGTCGGGAGAGTTTAGAGCCGTGCCAATCTTGCATGCAAGAAAAACAAGCGCGGTTAGGGCCAGTCTGCCTTGCCCCGGGGCCCTGGGTCCTCCGGGACTGGCGTGCAAGAAGGCCACTGTCAATTAGCCCCACCAGCCCGCCTCCCCTTCTGACAATCTTAATCGTGCTCGCTAAATGGACTTTAGAAAAAGAAAACACGGTCAATCTCAATAACCGGGCTTTACGCATTTACTGGACAATTTATTTTAAGTTACAGGCTGTGCGTAAATTTTAAAGGAGCCGTGCGTTGTGAGGGCACATTTCACAGTAAACATGGTAGATAGGTATATTAAATATTACACTGATATTTAAAGCTAGAATATTCTAATTATTTTTACAGTAGTTGTTGTTAGCATTGTTTCGGAAATGTATGATAAATATGTATTTGATTCAAAGTGTAGTCGAAGTTACTTCCTATAATATTCCTATATGAAAAATTATATTTTATAGATAAAAACAAAAAATATTTTATCCCCAGCTTTATTTTCAGACCTGTAAACAATAAAATATATTCTGTGGAGACTGATATTCATTTTTTTTTATCACGTGTCAAGTCTTAGGGAAGCTGTGCGTCACCTCAGACGTTTATTATAATTAACCTCCACTTATTAAAACCCTTTTTTCAGGTATTCCTCGGTACCATTCCCAGTCACCCAGCATGTGCGACCGAAAGGAGTTCGTCTTCTCGTTTAACGCCATGACATCCTCAGCGATGCACTCCCCGAGCAGCGGCTCCTACTACCACCACCAACAGGTCTCCTACCAGGACATCAAGCCCTGCGTCATGTGATCCCACCGTGGACCGGCTGCGGACTGAAGGGACGGTATCACAGACATGAGCCATGCAGCAAAACGAACTAAGAATCGAGAACAAACGAATAAATAACCACTGAGAGACAAAGGCATGCCCCAGCCAATGGAAAGTGCTCACTGCTTCAAGTAGATCGGACTACTTTACGCACCGACAAAGTCACGGAGACAGGCCACATCACATAGCAACTACATAATATAAAAATAATAATAATAATAATAACATTTTCATGTCATGTCGACTAGCGGGGGTAAAGACTGGTGGCACGAAACCCTGCTGCTGTTTGGTACTTAGTCCTGCAGAGCGGATGACTACCACTTCACACTTTTTGTTCATGTTTATTCTTCTTGTTAATAGGCCAATGTAAAAATGCACAATTCTATTTCTTCTCCTGAAATTTTAATTTTCTTTTTTTTCTTCTTTTTTTGTTGACAAATTAGACTGAGGCTCTTTTTCGGATTTACGAAATGAACAATTATGGACATCACATATACATATTATGTCCGTACAGACTGTGTAAAAAAACGATGAAGGCACTTTTTGAATAGCCTATAAGCGCAACTTTTTATTTATTCTGTAGGCATACATATTTTAATTTTAGGCGAATTGGCAAAGGAGGTATGCTTTATTGGCAATATTTGTCAGAACGCTTATTATATTGTTTTAAAATGAGAATTGAGAATATATTGTAAGCACTGTTGTCGTTTGTGTTAGATATACTGTATGTATGTAGACCATTACTTTCAGCACTGTATACTTATATACTGTTAGGAAAATGAGCGAGGGTCCACCAGTGAGGACTAACCCTTAGGCTATATTACAACAATTCATTAATTCAAGAAATAAAATATATGTGTTGGGCTGTTTGAGCCCAAATCCACCAAAACATTAAATATTCGATTTTATGACATGTCTATAATTCTTGGAGAAAATGAGGGGGGCATAAAAATGCGCATTGCTGAAATACTAATGTGTGTAGACATTTAACACTTTGGTTCATACATTAATAGATTTGTTAAAGGTTATTTGTTAAATGCTTCATCCTCTAAAACAGAGCAGGGAATTCACCTAAGGGTCATGATTTTAGAAAGGGTCCATAAAAGCTCCAGTCTATTAAAGTTTCAGTGTAATGTTGAGGACGGGTAGCCTAAGTGATGTTTTCACTTGGCATGAGGTTTAGAGGCTATGACTGCTTCTAAAACCTTTAAAGGAACAAATCTGATTTTCTATGAAACAAAGAGAATCTGATGTAGAATTGAAATAAATGCTTTTTAAAGTTAATGTGCCACGCTCTCATATGTAACAAGAGCGTGCGCAATTAAGGCGTAACAAATCACAGAAATCTCAGGCGCCTCACAGGTTACACAGTGAAAATATGCAGTAGTACTTTTACTCTGGTACATTTTCCAAAGAATATTTCTGCAATGACAATAAATGGTGCTGTTCTAAATTAATCTTTATTAATTGTGTAATTTATAGTTCTGGAGTGTCAAAATTTTATACACTTCTACGACAAAACGTGGTTTTGTGCATTAAGAGTCCCTGATAAACGACAAAAAAATAAAACATGATTCAACAGGTTATTGATAAAAAGGAGAGTGCATAACAAGTTCTTTAAGACTCTAAACACACTAATAATTTTTTCAATAAAATGTAAAATAAACCTGTAGACAAATTATGACTTAAATTCCTTAATTTGCCATGAAATGAAAAATAATTTTCCACAAAAACTTAGTACAAAGGCAGCAAGAGTAAATACACTGTTGCCCATAAAGCTGGAAAAAAATTTGCTCGAGGACATTTCTTTTTATTCCTGCATTACACATCAGTAATCACCTTTGACCATGTACAATGAGTCCCAGTCACACTTTATCTATCAAGAATAAATGACATTGTCATAGTCATTTCATAAGAAGAGGTAAAAAATATTTTCTTCCAACTTTATGGGCAACATTGTATTTTCTGTCATATTCCTCATCATGTGTTCATAAAACTATAGCGTATTAAACATTCATAACTAAAGCACACTTTACCAGCTTTATCTACATATTGGACTTTAATAGTTTTGAGTTCTTGATATAGGAAACAACAGTGGACGACCACCAGTTACGGTTTCCCATTTATTTAACATGGGGCAATACATATAGGCAATGTTACATTGAAAAAGAATATAATGCCATATATACAGGACTTCTCTCTGTGGCTAATTTACGCACTGTGTCCAAATTGACCTGTTTAGTTCATCAACATCATCCACTCAGGTTTTTGTGTCCTAATACACACTTTCTTATAAGAAATTAAATCCTAATTTAATTTGTGTTAGTGTTCATTTTATTTTGTAAGTAATGCTGTTGAGGTTTGTATGCAAACATACATCAGGCTGTAAGCTGTTCTGTCTTTAATACTTGTATAGCATTACTATCTCACAACATGACCACTGACTGAACCCACATGAAATGAGCATGCCATTTAGCACAGGGGTGGCAGCTCAGCAGCAGCACAAACCCATGACATTTGCTGAGTTTCAGTACTCTGGCGAGGCTGAGGGAATGAGATGGGGCTCCACAGCTGTTCCCTGGCCAGGCCTGGATGACAGCTCCATAAAAAGCCTGAGGCCTGCTCTGTGCAGACAGACATGCTGCGTGCTTGTTCCTCGACACAATCAGGAGTTCAGTAAAAAGAGGTCGCTGTTCTGGAACAGCAGAATGACACAAGGATGACAGGTAATGGATAATGTCCAAACAAATACAAAGATCAGACTATATAACACAGAACCACGGGCAAAAGATGTACTAATTTGGTGCTGGTGTCTGTGGCTTCAACATATATTATAGTTGTTGCATTTCATTTTGTATTAATATCTCGTTGGTCAGGACCACGTACAATGTACCCTAAAAAAATGCAGCAGAAAAAAAGAGAAAAAAGTTAAAAAGTCATCACAATGTGTGTAATCTGTGACAAAAAAAAACAAAAATAAGAATTCAACTTTCCTTAAGTCAGTTCTGTTGCAGCTTACAAAACACAAAGTTCAAGATTTTGTTGTTTGGGATTCATCCCACACTGCAATTTGTGTCAAAATTAAATTAGAGATGCCATTTAACTTTTAATTGTTACTCATTCTTAAGTATAATAATGTCAGCTTGATGCTTTGAAGATATTGTGACATGTGAAACTATAAAAGCTGTGGTTTTTTTATGTATATCATCTGGGCCCAAAAATACAAAATGAAACACCAGAAATTCTTTTGCTGCTGCTATTGTTAAGATGTATCTTCCACCAAACATTTATCAAAGTGAGATAATATACAGATCTGTAAAAAAAAAAAAAGACACAAAACCAGAACCTTTACAGTCAAACATTTAATAGAGAACATTATAATTCAACGCTGTAGAGTACTTTAGTTAAACATCTTGAATGGTAACATCTCTAACTCAATAAACAGTGAGGCTGGTGATGCTCTACCACTCACGTAACCAGACAATGAATAAAAAAACTGGTATAAACTAAAGGAAATACATCTACATGTAATATGTTCACTTTCAAACCGTACTTATGGAAGAACGTAGACGGCATAGTAAGCATGTGGGAAAAACACGGCTCCAAAAAGCCAGACAGTCTTCTAAATGGACACACTTGTATCCAGACTTTCACCTCAACATAGTGACAGACAACCACACTGTTATGGAGAAAACCTATCTCAGAAATGGTGTAAGGACAAATAGTGCAAATTATCAGCTCAGATTATAGAACACTGAAGGCAGCTTCCCAAAAAAAAAAAAAAAAAAAAAATCTCCAGACAGTTTTGTAGCTATGTTAACATTTTACACAAGCTTTAGAACTACCAAAATGTTTAAAACAATGTCTAATAGATTTGGTATTGTAGAAATAAAAATGTAGCTTGTTTCAAAATACTCCGATTAGTGGAAATTTCATAAGCAAAAGTGAATGATAAATGATAAATACATGTTGGACCAGAGAATACTGAATCCATTTGTGCACAGATTAGAAAACCTGTTTTTTTCATCATGACCACAGTGTGGCGCTATCCCACAAAAAGCTGACCAGTCCTTCTTGGGCCTGTGACCTTTTTGTTAAATACTTCACATAACTGACAAACAGGAAAACACAACTGGAAAAATAACCTTCATAGACGATGTAACTGTGAAAACTACACATGCAATAAACACAAGAGCTTGCCTTTGAAAATCTCAATGAATGTAGTTTAGACCGGGAGACGTGTGAGAATAGAACAAGGGATAATGAAATGGTAAAGAACCGTGAAAGGTATTTACACATTCTACAACACCACTGTTCAGTAATGAAAGTTATTTTTTCAAATGAAAAGAATTTTATGTTATCGCACTCAAGTCTCATTTAGCTAAACATAAACTCAGAATTAACAAAAAACTTTTTAAGGCATTGACGGCTGCTCTACAATTAATACTGTTACTAACACTGGAGCTGTGTACCTTTCCACTGCTCTTACTGCTCGCTCCTTTCATGGGTGTCACTCTTCGTCTCTGGCGGTGCCGTCTTGGACTTTTGAGCTGTTGATGGTCTCGGTCTCCGGTTGGACACTCCAGTCCTCTTGCCTCCTCTTTGACTCTTGGCCAGCTCAGCCTGGAGGTCGTGACCATTCAGAGACAGACCCTGCAGAGCCTTCAGGGCCTGATCCGCAGACTGGGGGTCGCTGTAGTCCAGGAAGGCCCTGTGTTGAGCCCCTTGCCAGGTGAGCCTCAGCGGTGCGGCCTCTCGCTCCCTGAGGGCCGTTTTCAACTCACTGACTCGCAGCCCAGCGGGGATTCCACCCAGGTAAACTGTGGTCACAGTGACGGGGATCTTACGCTGAGACGAGACTTCATTTCCGCCCTCTTCGTCGCCCTTTTCTTTCATGCCCCCTCCCCTTTTCCCCTTTGCCTTCTCACTGATGTCTCCCTCACTGCCTCCCTTGCCATCTCCTTTGCTTTCTTTTCTCACTCTAGGTGGGCGCGGCCTGGTTTTCTGATCAGACGCTGCCCGTTTTTCTGGCTTGGTGTCCTGTTTATATTCTCCTTCAACACCTTGCTGTGTGTTCTGCCTCGGCCTCGGTTTGGTTTGCCTTCTGGGTTGACCCCTCTGCAGGCTGGGTTCTGCTGGAGCAAGCGCCTCCCCCAGTGTAACATCCTTTCCTGCCTGCTCCTCCAGAGCACGCAGCTTCTTCAGGATGGGGATCTTCTCCAGCTTCTCTGTATCCAGCTGAAGATACAAAAATCAACAGACTCATTATGGTTCCAAGTAGGGGAGGAGTGCCATTCACCACAAACAAAAAGTCGTGCTAAGCTAATGTAGCATACTTTCAGATGAGTTATCTTTATCGCATAGTGAAAGCTGACAAACTAAATTTTCAACCTGTTCATTACCAATGGCATAGTAATAACACAGCTACCAATCTGTATAGCAGCAGGACATTTCACTTCCCGGACAGTTAAAAATAAAGCCTGCTCTCTTGATTTGTTGGGTCTTCAAGTATCTTGGCAGCCTTTGATGCTGACCAGTCCTGTAAAGGATATACGGTGCTATTGTTTTTACACTGGCCTGTTTGACCCGTCGTTCCCCTGCCCCTGCAGAGCCAAGCTGGCTGGGCAGAGGAGCCTTTGATGGTCAGACATGGCCTTCCTGTCTGTGAGGTCAGTGGGTCCTGTTTACATGCACGTCTCAAGGAACCCAGAGTTTGCAGACAAACACTCTACATGCTAAGAATAAAAACCCCATCATGTTCAATTAAAAATAAATTATCAGGTGGAAAAAAAACTCTACCTTTCTCTGTCCTCTGCAATGTACAAGAACAGTTAAAAGCCATCATTGAGAGTTTAATTAAACCTGAATCTGAAAGGACATTTAAAATATATGGGTATATTCTGTTTTCATTCTTTTTACTTTTACTTTTTGTAGGACCCTGACAGCTGATAGCATATACTTTTGAAATGCAAATGTGTGTAAATATGTCAGGGTGTACTGTACACACACTGAAATAATTAGTCAGATGTTATTATTGTCATTATCACAGATTAACATTTGGAAAATTTGCCAAACAAAGGCTTACCAATAACGTGATACTTATTATTGGCTCAGAGAAATGACATGTATGCTGAGGCCTCTGCTAAGGTGTAATGTTATTATATATCCATTAGAGGGCAGTGTTGAAAAGAAAGTCTTAGTATGACAGAGGCCAACCTTTGGATTTCTGTCCATTTCAGGGCTGATGTTGTGATTTTGTTTGAGATAACTTGTCTTTTGCACTTCAGTACGTAATGTTGAATGAAGGAATATTTGCCACCATTAAAATTATCACATTGCATAAAGACTTATACCTGAAAATTAAGAGGAAGAAGAATCTTGTCAGTATATGCAGTATTTTACATGTGGACATGCAACACACACTGAAACGGACCCTCTGCTTTTAGCCCATCACTCGCTGAACATGCAGGAACACACCACATACCCAGGTGCCCAGGGAGCAAATGCAGGCTTAAGTGCCTTGCTCAAGAGCACATCAATCCCCCATCTGGGGAACCGAACCTTTCGTCACAAGCTGCTTCTAAAACCTTCTAGTCCATGACCTACCCAAATTTATGGATTTACTGTGGGCCAACAGCAGCAAAACATAGAGCGAAGAAATTAATTTAATTTACCTTGGTCCAGATGATACCCTGTGGCTTGGGGAGCTGACAATCTGTTTTAATAAGTCTGGTGGGTGTGAGGATGTAGTCCACAGTCAGGTCATGTCTCTCTATAAGGGTCTCAGGGATATCCACCACCTGAAAGCACACACATTAAATTAACTGCTGACAGGCTACATATTATTAGCTTATTTATTATTTTTTCAACCAGGTGAAAACCTATAAATTTGCTATTTGAGCCTTGTGTGCATACCTTTACACATTCAACTCAAACATACAGCCTAACTGAGCTGTTAGTGTGGCGGTACACACTTTGTGCTTAATACTGGGATGTCAGGCTTTGGGCTAAATGCAAATAAAGGCAGAATCCATAGTTTATGAAAACAATGAAGCTTATTTAGATGAATAAATGCACAAACCTGACAGTCATGCACAACAGTAACCACCACTGTAGACTCACTGACGGCACCCATTGCGACCATCATGCCATACTCCATGTCTGCATAGCCTTCTCCTTTCCCAATCCGAAAACCTGCAGGAGGAGCAGAGAACACGTTTAGGTTGTGAATTGTGTGAAATAGTCTAGATCTGATGTTTGTGAACCACCATTCCCTCTGTGCTGTGTGTGTGTGTATGTGATATAAGCAGCATCTGTACTGCGGCTGCGGTTATGTTCAATTCTTAAAAATAACTTAATTAAATGTAGTCTGGGGACATGGATGAACATGGATGAAGCCTGTACAGCATGTTTTATGAAAACCATGTGGCCACATACACTTAAAGCCATTTGGAGTCACATGCATTATGATAAACATGTCTTTCCACCACAACATTGCTTCAGTTATCATAAGGATTTTGAGAATGTGGATCAAAATGACTTGTGAGTGGAGGGACAATTTAAATGGAGGGCAGAAGGCAGCAGAACCCACAAGCAGCTAAATGGATCTGATTAGACACATCTGCCCCCCACTCTCATTTCTGTGTTTCTTCAAATCTCTCTGCCTCAGTGGGCTATATACATGCCTGATCTCAACACACATATTTAATGTGACTCAAGACCATTGTCTCACGACATTTTCTCTCTGTCTCTTGTCATTTGTTACAGTGTAATAAACAACCATTACAGGATACTGTTTCTAATCTTCAAAGCAGTGGGTTTGCAGAGTCAGTATCTAATAACAGACTGCAACTCACAAAGTCAAGTTTTTAATCAACGCTCTAAAGCCCCAATAGTTGTCATTAGACTCTGAAATGAGCATTATGCAGTAGAAAACTGTTGAATGACACAAGTGAGTTTGCTTTCTTTGAGCCTAACTGCTCATCAGTAACTGAGATAAACGAGCTGCAAGTGCTTCATATTCAGGACTACAGTATCATGGCTATCATAGTTAATGAAAACGAAGACAAACTATTGGTGAAAGACTATACACAAACTAAAACAAGAAAGAAGTGCAGATAAACAATAACAAGAATTCTTAATTTTTCTTTTTCCACAACAGAGAACCTTTGATAAACACTGGTTCACACTTGATGTCCTACATTTTTTCAATCCAGCTTTTTCAACTTTCTGTAGATCAATAGTTTCTTCACAACACGTGAAAAACGTTAAAAATAACTAAAAACTAAGTACAGCTAATCAATCCCACAAAATAAAAATATGTGTGCTTCTGTAAAACATTCTAAAACTCAAACCCACATTGAAACACAGTGAAATAAAAACCAGTGAAAAATTCTAAACCACATCTGTTTGTTCAAATGTACTTACATATCTTTTATCTGGTTCTGTCATGCCTGTGGATAAATCTTGGGCACAAATATAAGACATACTACAAAGCATGGAGACAATCTAATGTAGCTTGCTCACCTTTTTCTGACACTGCAACCGAACCAACCACCACCAGATCTACCTTCACCTTGGCATCCAGACCAATAGGAGCGCTGAAATCTTTCACACCCTGAAAGAAGACAGGAGGAGAAAAAACAGCAACAAGATACATATGTTAGGCACGAAGGAAACTACGTGTGGTCAAATTCTCTGGGAAAATGTAAATGACATTAAGTGAAATGATTACTGTACAAACCTGAGAGGAAGAACATATGCGCAACTGTTCTTTGGTGGCGCCTGGAGGAGGGGTAATCTTATTGAAAAGGCCAGTACGTAAGCGAGGGGTGGGGACTAATAACATTTTCTGTGCCTGTGGTGAAGGATGAATCACAATTATACAAAATTATTCATGAAGTTCATTCATTTATAGAGGCCTCTTGTTCCTACTTATTACACCTCTAGATTAAATTGTCATGGCTACAAAACAGACAATGGGTTTTCAGAGCTTGTCTGTGATACAGTTTGATGCACTTTGGTTCATGGTGCTGTCTTCCACAGTGGGGTGCTACCTGTAGCACTGCCAGCCGGGCACCCTCCAGAGGTTTATCAGGATCCACTTTCACCTCAGCTGTCTGGGTGAACGCCTGGAGTTCAGATACTTTGGCGCAGGCTGTGAAAGCACCCTGGTTGGAGAGGAGAGCAAAAGGTCTGATGACAGCATTTTTCAGTGTCAACTTACTTCCAGGGTGACAAAGTGCGCCTGCTGCTGGGGTCTGTCTGGGTTTACTTTCACTGTTTGGCTGGACTTGAACTCCTGCAGGACCGTGAGTCTGTCGCAGGCTTGGTTTGCACCCTGGCCAATAAGTGCATAGTAAAAGTGACGCAAGGTGTAATGAACACAGAACAACTGAAAATGGAAAGTATAAGAACACTGACCAAAACAGGCTGCACAAACCAATGTCCCATGTGTCATTCTTGTGGCTGTGATGATTTCACCAATATACTCTGTATGTCTTGCTAAAATATCTGTAGTTAAAATACTTACCCAGCATGAAAACACGATGGGAACTCATACCAGCACCTGACCTCCTTATATTAGTCCACCACTAAAACCTAATGCATCTACCAGATTTATACACAAAGTAAATCCTACTAAATGCTGGCTTGTGTTTGTAAGTTGATTTAATGAAATGACCACAAACTGTTTGACATTCACAAAATTTTGGACAACTGGTAATAATGGAAGCTTTCTGTCCGAGTCTAAATGCTAATACTGTTATATTTAGTCTGTTTTTTTTTACTCTGGACATAATGGAAACTTAAGATGGGGGTGAGGATCAGTTCAGGACCGAGGCCACGTTTTTAACCCGGTTGTACATGCAGTTGTAAATGCAGACCAGGCTTGACCCATGTGAACACCGTGTGCCCAATTACAAATTTAACTCAACACGCCTGAGCCACCATTGAATGAATGAAAAAGCATGTAGACGAGGACAGTACACCTTATAAGACAGCAAAAACGTTAAATGTAGTTATTAGCTAGGCTACGACTTGTGCAAATATAAGTGACAAGTATAGGCAACAACAGATTGGACTTTAGTTCAACGGTGAACTTGTTTAACCTGCCTTGAAGTTTGGGATTCTGTTGTGAACAGGTCTTGGAAAGTTTGCAAGATTCTTATCTTCGATGTAGTCCCAAACTTTTTGGCGAATGTCACATTTTGTGGCTCCTGTAGAAAAGTAAAGTGAAACGTAACAACGTTAGCCAACGACGCCTCCACGTCGGAGCATCGAGATTCATGTTTAGCGACAGAAAAATAATCATGAACATTGAACTTACCAGGATTTATTTTTATTACAGGTTCCATTGTTTTAACGGTGACACAGAAACGTTTCTGTAAAACACTTCAGCAACTCTTTACGCAGTCAAGTCTCACACGTGAGCCCTGTAACATAATACAGCAGGAACAGCTGCTTGTCAATGTTTATCATGGCTACGGTGGCTCGAAGAAGAAAAAAACGCGAATCCGTAAATGTCACCATTATCATGAACGGCAGTGGAAGAAGGGTCGGTTAACTTATATTAACTACTTTTAAGCAAATACATGATTTAAGTGCCATTCTACGACTTTTTTCCAGGCTCCAACCCATATGTATGTAGTCTATGGCCGTTTCTTTTCTTACACAGACACAGTTTTGCATATATTTTTTAAATATTAGACTCAAGATTCAAAGATTTATTTATTTTTTTTAAAACTGTCACTTCACTAAACGCACAGAACAACGGGGGAATTGAAATGTTTCTCTCTCACCTTAGTAATAAATGCTATAATTACAAAAAGAGAGATCAAAACAGAATAAGAAATAAATTGAGCATTAAAGATAAAAATAGACACCCTATGACGATGTAAATCAAAACTATTTTCAACAGGTTGGAGTGTAAATATAGTATCCAAATACAGGAAATACGGTGATAGATTTGCTACTTACTAAACAAAGCAAATATAGTGGATTGATTTTTATGAATCAAAGCCAAGATCAGTTTAATATGTTTGTTTAGTTTGTTTATTTTAAGCCTATCAAGTAGTGTTTAGTTTTTGTATTTTTACTTTGGATTTTTTCAATGTAATATCAAACCGCAATTACTGGAAAATTATATGGAAATATTTACCCCAAGTACATGCTTCTATTATATTTGAGTTTTTATATTTTTCCAATGCCTTGGTTTTCCAGGGTTATATCTAACAATTATTATATTGGTCACCTAATTATCAGCTTTAATTTCTTTATGACCACTCATTCAGATGTTTTAACTGCTTCCTGTTGTATTTAGTGCTTCTGTTTGTTTGCAGACCACGTGAAGGTATCAGCTTTTACCACTAGAGGGCGGTCTCTACCTGTAAATTCACATCAGTACAAAGAATATCCATTTTCTGCTTTTCTTAAGGAATGGAATTCAGGTTTCCCCCTGATATCACAAAGAATGGCTTATTGACTGTTGGCATTTATTTATTTCACATGAGTTTTTAAAACTGAACACCCAAACATTATTTCATTTTAAGTGCCTCTTACTGCACCTGAATGTGATCAAATATATAACATGATCTGACCCATTATAGCAGTCTTCTTACATTTAACGCAACAGCTTTATATACACATTCCTATGCCATACACTTGCACACAAAGCCTTACTCCTACATACAGTACATGAACACACATAGCCTACACAGTTCCCCCCCTCCAGTGATCCATAACCCTCCACGATACCCCATTCTCTCTCAGTCTGGGCACATTGCCAGCTCCTCCCTCCCTCTATGTTTTTGCTTTCTCGCTCTCTCTCTCTCTCTCCATCCCTCTCTCTCTCTCTGTGTGTGTGTGTGTAATCGGTACATCCCAAGCCTAGCCCCACAATGGTGTGCTTACTAAACCAAGTGGCTTTGAATTTGCAGTGATGTCGCTCTTCCCAGACCTCCCTCCCTCACTCTGGTGGATCCACTCTGTGAGGCAGTGCAGCACTCAGACAGCTCTGATGGCAGAGTGGGGCAGGTGGACGGTACAAGCTGAGAAACCAGCATCATCTGTTAGTGAAATTTAGAACAAGAGAGGATAAAAAAAGCCGGAGGAGCAGAATCTTTGGAGAGCTGAGGTCTCGGTCTGTCTACCCACCCCCTTACTCTCTTTCATATGCACACACCCCACACACACAGACACACACTCTCCCCTCTTCCCTCCCCATTTGTTTGCTCCACTCTCCAATGCTGGTGTAGTGAACAACAGGACACTCTTGGCTGGGCTGCATGGAGGCACAGGGAGGGGCAGGGAGCCCAGGTAAGAGCCATTTTCTCTCCTTTCATTTGTCTTTGTACCGGCTTTACTTACATTGCAAGAGCACGTCTGTAGTGTCTTTGTCTTATGAGTGACTTGGGCTATGAATCATTTGATGCCTTCCTTTACATGTGCATCCTGTTCACACTTAATTTCTCTGACAGTAGACCCCTCTAAGTGCTGTTTGCTTTGGAATCATGTCCATGCATTTCTGATCTGTCTAATCAAAAGTTGGTCACTCATGTACAGTATGTCAAATCTAAATATAGCTGTGCACCAGTATGCTATATGTGATCATCTTCTGCAACAGAGATCCTGCTGAAGAGGTTTTGGTTCTACAGACTCGAGCTTTATTCTTGCTGCCAAGCATTCTTTTTGTGTTTGCATAGGCACATAGGTCAACCATGAAGTAATCAACCAATTAAATGACAGAACATTACAATAGTAGTATAATGCCTTTTGTTTTAAGGCCATCCAGGGATGTCTATGCTTTGGTATCATAGCACAATGCCTCAGAGGCACCATTGCATAGCAATATGCACTGCAGTAGGTACAGTTAATGCCCACACAGGAGAGTTCATGATAGTATCAGTCAATTAGAAATAATGCTCTGCGTATAATGTGAAAAGTAGTGTAATTTGTCAGCACTGTATTAAAAGCTCCAGATATTAAATTGTGTAACCACCTCATTTGTTGTTTATTTGTTGACTGCAGGGAACAACAGTGTCTGTGCAGCTGCTGCAAGTTGTGATTTCATCTTTGTTTTTTAATGGGGTTAATGTTTGTTTTCCAGAATACGTCATCATTTTATACATGCCTTATCTGAGTCTACACTATAATATGATGAGACTTAACTTATTATAGTTTATCATAAGACAATCACATGATGTGATATCAGCCTTGGTGGCAGACACAGCAGACATTCTGCATTAAGAAGACGGAAGAAAAAATGTTTCCAGCTTTACTTATGATCACCAGAATTTGTATCAAGTGAAAACACACCAGAAGGACAGCTACCTTTATTTCCTAGTGCAGTGTGACTTTGTGTGTTCTTAAACAGCTGAGCACATAAAGTGCTTAGTACAAGCAAAGTAACCTGGAAAAAAGGGTGTTGAGAGAGCATGTTAATTCATTGTGCCTGTGCTACACAGTCAAACCACAATTGATTTATTGAGCCAAGTCGCTGAGTTTGATTCAGGTTTGGCAAAGGATCACAGCCTCTCTCTCTCTTTGTCATTCTTTCTCTTTTCTCTCCATCTGTCTGATAGGGTTAGCTGATCCAAGGACAGTCATACCCTGAAAAGTCGTCGTTTGTGATAGCCGACTGTCTTTTTACCAGCACTGTCTGTATTGTCATTATTTTCTCTGGCTGCTTTACAGCTGATTCAGCAGGTGGTGGCTCGACCAGTCCATCTGTGTAAACTTGTCCTCTCTTACATCAAGATGATACTGTGTCATTTTTTTCCAAAACCCCGTCCCTCTGTAACCAAGTAACTTTCTGACTGATCACAAGATTCATCATTTCCCTAAAAGATAATTGAGCATATATTGACTTCACATACAGTGTGTAGTCAGAACATTAAGAATCGATACTTAAAGCTAGCATCAGACACATGTCTTGGAAAGTACATGATTTCTGCTGTAATTTCACCTTAACAATAATTTTGTGAGACATACAGTATTTTTCAGCAGTATTTTGTTCATTTCTTTTGAACAAAATGATGTTAGTAATTGAACTATGTGAAAATCATCATGAAGTACTTGTCTGGTCAGGATATTTAGCTAGAAAACAGTAGCTTTAGGGTTAATAAATTGGATTTGAGCGTAGATGTATGAATGAATTTGTGGATAGGAGATAGAGGAACGAGTACTGGGTGATAAAGATGATGGAAATGGAACCCAAAGGCACAGATAGTCTAAATATTGAGCAAACATTTCATTATAACAGAAGGGGTGAGTTGGTTATAGTATTTCACTTTATGCGCCTCCACTCCTGGGAAATCAATCAATAATAGTAAACATATTTTTCAGAGTGAAATTGGAATCTACCATTTTCTGGCAAGACCTTGTGTAATACCCTAATTCTGATAGGAGAAGTGAACTGCCTAGTAACATACTAAAAATGGTCTCAGCCATCTGGTGAGGCCCATCAGTAGGCTGCTGTCATGTTGTTTTACATATAGCCATTTTGTGTTATTTTAGGTGAAAATGCATACTTAGTTTTTTGTGTATCATTTAAAAGCAATACTAGAAAAGTAAAACTAGAAGCAACAATAGCATCCGGTGGTATTAAAAACAATGTGTATCTTAGTATTCCATATTCTCTGGTAAAATGAGCAACACCTCCATACTGTCCGTTCTGTCTCAGCCTCCTTGTATGTTTTCCACTGTGTCAGACAAAGGTTGACATTTTACCTTGATCAAGTCGCACCAATCTGGAGTTTGTACGTGCTCCTGCAATTAAAATGTGTGGTATTTTAAGAGCTTTCTATTTTCAGCGCTGTAAATAGTTTGTGTTTTGAATGGATGTTTGAGATGTTTTTCAGCAGGTGTTTGTAAAGAGCACAACCAAGCTTCGTGGGAATGTCTGACTATAACAAAAACGTGACCCATGTTTTCTCATTTGATGCTTTGTTTCTTTGTCTGCATGCATTGACAGAGCCCAATAAAGACATTCAGAAACTGCTGAAGCCCTCCAGCTCAGGCGACCTATCTAGGGATTTGTTCCAGCATCCAGCAGGGGAGGAGGAGAGTGGTTTGTCAGGGCACACTGCTAGCCTTCTACACATCACTGAGAAGAGACGTGAGTACCGTGGTAAGGCACTAAAGGAAAAAGATGAAAAATGTGAACAAGCGAAGAATATTAATTGTGGTTAAGACATGATACGGACTAAGTATGGGTGGGAAATGCCTCAAGCTAACTGTCTGTGGTAAAGAAGGAGATTAACTAGAGGTGGATAATGTGGGGTGTGATGGCATCCCATATTATCCACATTATCCAACCCTAACCCTCCTTCCAATTACTCCAAGATAAAAGCTAAGTTGAGCATAAATTCAATATATATTGGAAAACCATTGTGCAATTAAAATGTCTGCCTGTTGCATCCTATGCACTGGTAGACACGGCAACATTTAAGATTGTCTGAGAGACATGAGTCAGAGTGTATATAAAAGTCTGTTGACTTTTGGTAACAGGTGACCTGAGGCCATACTGTAGTTGGTTGCCTCAAGTTCTCCCTCCAACTTTCATTGCTAATGTAGTCATTTTGCTTTAACATTGCATACATACATTATGTAACTGGTTAATACAAATAAAACATGCATCAATCACAGTAACTGAGACAAAATATGTTCTAAATTGCAGCCACTATTTAAAATGTTTTTGTTTTTAAAGGGGGTTACCGCTGAATTTCCAAGTAAAAAAAAAAAAGTGATGCATATTATCACATCAGAATGTTACTGAATGGAATCTGGAAAGGTCTGTATTATTATACAATATATTTTAAGGGATTTTCAGCTTTACGTCTCTTTATGTGAGAAGTTATCAAATGTAATATATTACAGTATTTTGATAAAGTAGCAAAATAGTTACATTATTAATTACATTTTAGCTACTAACCTGTATGCCATATGGTTTTAATACAGCACATTATGCTTTAATCAGCTGCCACTTCCAAGCCACTGTTTATCTGACAAAAACAACATACAGTCATGTTAACAACAGCTCTACAGTGATTTAAGTATCAGTGAAGATAAAAGTGATTACAAAGAAAGTGGATATCCAACTTAAGTGTCTTATAATTTACCATCGGCACTGGGTCGACAGTTGAATGAACATAACAGAACATAATGAGACATTATAATTCTAATCTGTGACATAAAAGTTGCGCTGGGAACCCTTTGCACACTTAAAATTATTCTCTATGTATGTCCTGATTAATCAACACATGAAGTAATCACTGCCTATTTTACAATTTGTAGTCCTACATTTTCAGAGACCACTGCTGCACAACCTCAGCTGAAAGAACCCATTGTGCATCAGTCCCATACACAGACTTCCCTGTACGTGCCAGACTCAAAGCCCAGGGCACAGAAACACACAGAGGGATACTGGGGCTGCATGGGTGACAAGGCAGCCTTATTCAGCTTCACCAGCTAAACAGTTTTTCAGAGAGACAGCTCATCCAGGAACAAATAAACGTGGCTATCCATTTTAATGTTACTCACTAACTTTCAAGGGTACCTGAAGGACCAGACCAGACTTTATGACTGGAGATGTGGATGGGCAGCTAGACAGTAAAACAAGTATGAAGACATTTTTAACAAAATAATCATCCCTCATATGCAGATTTCAGGGGGATTCTTTACCCAGGACTTAAGTCACAGAACCACTTTACAGCTTCATCATGAACAGCAGGACATTCTTTCCCAGTGTTGCAGAAAAAAAGGGGACCAAGATGGCTCCTGTTTCATCCGAAAGATTTATTTTTAGCTCCTGGAACAAGCAGCTTACCTTAAAAAGACAAAAACCTTCATTTAAGCTGTAGTAAGTGCTTTTTTCAGTAGCTCAATCAATGAAAAACAAGGATATGCACTGAATTTTCAAAGCCATACATATAAAAATGCAGTGCAGAGAAATTGTGATTATTATTGTGATGGTTTGGATGTGCAGGCATTAAAAATGCATTAGAGATGCTGAGGAGAAGTGTGAGAGCAAAACAGTGTATCTGCTCATTTAATACAAAGACAGGGAGTCAAGTGAAAGAGATGGGAATACACAAAAATAACGACTGGCTTTAATAAAGCTATTGTTAATCTAAACTGTTGGATGAATTACACAGATGTGTCCTATGTGCCTTTTGTGTTAAAAAAAAAAAACCTTTGTCAAATATTATTTTATCAAGTAAGAATTTTATTGTATTCAATAAAATGTCTTGCCATCTACATTCAAGCAGATCCCAATCGTCATTACAAGCTGTTCAGGCTGGAATGATGACCTTGGAGCCCTGATGGGACAGTTGGGAGGGAGGGAGATTACATGGCTCCAACATGCTAAGCATATTCCCTCTGCTCTCTTATCCCCTCACTCAACTGTGAGCTCTTCACTCATAGCCATCCTTTTTTATTCTGGTCTCTTTGTTCTTCCCGTTAAACCCATCTGTACCTTTCTGTAGAGTGTAAAGGAAAAGAAAAAGGGGGAAATGAAAGAAAAATCACTTTTCATTGAACATTGAATTGACAGCATGCAATTATTTTCTTTTAGTGATATTGTGAATTTAAGGAAACATCATATTACATGTCAGTGAATTCAAGGGACCTTATTTCACACACATTAACTACAAAGGCTCCATTTTTAAGTATGAGATTAAGGACATGCTGACAAAAATGAAAATATGTCAAGAAGGAGTGGGGTGCACATAGATTTGAGACTGCTGGTCGTCAGGCTAGGATGGTGTTTTCTTACATCATGCATGTGCTTTAGGCATAAAATCCACTAGATTTTAGAGTCTCAGTGTGAATTCTCTGGCGTCAGCCCTCCCTGCTGACATCTCAGAGCTCCCCCTGATTGGTTTTTCAGAAGGAGCCAGTTGTTTCAGTCTGTCTGCCTGGGAGGGGAAAAAAAGCACTGATCAATTATTCAAGGAGAATGGGTGTGGAAGAGTAAGAAAAGAGATGGGGGCGAGGTAGTTAAAAAGAACAACAGAAAGGGGAATAACCTTGTGATCGATTGGAAACAATAAAATAAAATAAAAATTATCTTATGCACAGCTTTAATTTAATATCTAGAGCTCTATTTCTATACTTTTCTTTCCCAGTTTTCCGTATCTTTTTTACCACCATATAGCTCCCTCTTTTATTATTAATCTCCTACAGTATATAATTCCATCCTTCATGTCTCGCTGCTTGCAGTTTTTGGTATCCGTAAGCACTATTCCCTTTGGGAAAAGAAAAATATATTCACACACACATAAATAAAGGGACTGCAAAATGTAGCAGGCAGAGAAACAGTTTCTGTATCATTTTTGTCAGTAACTTTTAGCATGTCAGTCTTTAGACTGATAATAATGAGCAAAATCCCTGACATTGTGATGTTAAAGCATGTGGAGTAAGGTAAAACCACAAAACACTCAGTCACACTCACGAACACCACATCACAGTGTCAGTTCACATTCAAAGCAGATCTGAAAAGGTGAGATTTGAGGAATGATGATGAATACAGGCAGATTGGAGCAGTCATTGGTGTGTTGTGAGGGTCTGCAGCAATGGATGAGGCTTGGTCTCCTCAGGTTCATGGCTTGGTCCTGGAAAGTGGAGACAGGAGGTTGGAGACTGAAAAGCAGAGGATGGAGTGTGGTGGTGAAGCTGGTCAGTGAGGTATCAGGGGGTCTGGAGTATTGAATGTATTATGGGATGGAGAGGCTGCAGAGGTTCAGTTGGACAGGGTGATGTGGTCATGGGAATGTGTCAGCAGGTAAGCAGTCCTGGATGTACCTGAGTGTACTGGATGATATGCCATAAAGAATGCTATCGCAGTATCTGAGTGTGAATGTGATGAAAGCATGGATGAGGGTGTCAGCGGCAGAGGAGCAGAGTGATGGATTGAAGCGTACTATATTGTCAGTGGAAGTGGAAAAAGGCTGTTTCTGTGATTTGATTTACATGCAGTTCAAACATGTTTAACAAAAGTGATTATATCTTTATAATTTCAGCAAATTCTATTTCCAGTGACACATTCATAGGGAATATTACCTGGTGGGGTTTCTGTGAGTCAGCTTGAATCAATTAAGGATGATTATTGTTAGGCTTAAAGATTTAGGTTTTGGGCTATAAAAGCTGTTGCTGCCTTCTCTAATTTCTTAGTCGTCTTTAGTTCTGTTATCTCTCTGAAGACTTAACAGTATAAACACGTTTAATATTAGCATATTTGTGACTAAAGCTTCTTACAGTGGCTGAAAGGTCAAGGGCTTTGTAAATATTTATAAGTGTCATATCTGCATGGAACAGGGAAGGCGGTGAGTCTGTAGATCTTGATAAGACAGAGGATCTAGGTCTCTGTGTTTGATCAGCTTTTCCTAAACTGTTTCATCAGTACTTTAAACTACAACCTGGCCAAAAAAAGTCACACTTTGATTTAACTAAGTAGATACGAGTCTCTCACTGGATAATTACTGCAATGATGAATATGTTTCAGCCACAAATTCTTGAATCCTCCCTGATGCATTGAGTAGCATCTCATCTCTTAAAAGACCATCAGTTTGTAGTGAGCATAAAGAATGGACTGTATTTCAATGGAGGTCATGTGGTTTGATGAGTCCAGATTGACCCTGTTCCACAGTGATAGACACATCAAGGGGAAAAGAGAGGTGGATGAAGTGATTACCCATCATCCCTGGCGCTTTAAGTACATGCCTGTGAGGGTAGTGTTATGGTCTGGGGTTGCTTCAGTTGATCAGGTCTAGGTTCAGCAATGTAATGTGTCCAAAAAATTACTGAAATAAGCATTGTAGCCTTGCATAAGCTTATTAAAACAATACCCTGGTGAATGTAAAGCTAGTTTTTGGGACTTTTTAAAAAATTTTAACAAGGGTGTGTACATCAACACCTCCTTTAATGTCTTTTTTGTATTCTCTCTCAGCAGTGCTTGCTTATTTTTCAGAACACGCGCCTGCTGGCATTCCAGGTGTTGAGTCTATCTAATATAGTTGAAACATAGTACAATTACCAGCCACTGCTCTGGCATGATGATAAGTCTTCTTTAAATCAATATGTGCTCCATCAGGAGGAGCGGGCGATGAGGAGGGTGATTATGCACAGAATTAAAGGCACCAGGGACAAAGACAGCAGAAGAGTGAGGTCTGAAATGGTCTTAAACAGCCGAGTAAACAGCAGGCAAGCGACGTGGGATAATAACAGCTTCCAACCTTTTGTACAACCCATCGTTTTCTGCAGAAAGTCACTCCCACAGCCAAGCCGTGAGTCTGCGATTGACGTTGTATTGAAGCAGGCATCCATTCATTTATAAAGAAAAGCAGCACACCTCCATCTGCCTCAGTAGGGGCTCCGTAGATCAGCACCAAACAATATGAGTGTCAGCATCTCATTATTTTACCTATATTGGTTCTTGTTTTTTTAATGTTGCTGAGACAACCAAATATACTTGGCTTTATATTTGTATTGCAGAGCTAGTGAAAACCTTTTATTACATACCTTACGTTAAAATGCAAGCATTGGGGATCAGCCTAACTGGAATGCTGAGTCTGGTGTGTTGAAGCCACACGCGTATAAACATGACCCACTTGAGTACAGCGGTCATGGCTCTCAAATGTTCAGGAATCATAAGCGTGTGCAGAAAGAAACAGGTGCAACACACCCTGGGGAAAAATTAACATCGCAGTGTTTTAAAACCCATAGCTCCTATTTTCGACCTCAGTGACTTTAGCTCCTGTTTGTTCAGTCACGCTGTTCAAACACAGGTGTCAGTGAAACAGAGACAGTCTGACTCTCTGAGGAACATTTAAAACACTTACAGTATCACTTTTAATATCCTTAAGTTAAGAGAGTGTTTTGTAGAGATGCGTAGATGAAAGAGGATAAAAGATGCTCTTTTTCAGCCATTGATTTTAAAGAATACTACAAGAGCCAACTATTGATCCAGTTATGAGTACAGTGGAGATTTAAGAACAGCTCTGTGGTGTGAGAAGCTCAGTTTTTACCTCTGAAACTTGTTCTTCTAAAAGTATGCTTCTATCTGTCTTTTCTCTCGTTCTGTCCAGAACCCCTGAGTAGCGTATCGTCTTTGGAGGTGCACTTTGACCTCTTGGATCTGACTGAGCTGACAGACATGTCCGACCAGGAACTGGCTGAAGTTTTTGCTGATTCTGATGAGGAGAACCACAACGAGTCCCCAGCAGGTAAGATCTGATAAGAAATGCAAGTGAAAAACAAGCATAAAATACTGAAAAATGAATAGGAGAAATAATCTATATACTGTGCAGAATTCTTAGGCCACCTTTAGCTATGTTGTTTTACATGGTTGTAATAAGCATAATATCTATTTCTCAGTCTCTTTATTAAAATGCAACAAAAACAGTGGGAAATATTTTGTGCAGCATTAAAAACTAACAAAATTATAAACTAAATGGCTTGTATAGGAATTTAGTGTCTATTTAGTGTGAACCCCTGTCCAGTAACAAAAAGTAACCCAAGCAATAAGAAACACTGGGCATACATTAAATAAAACCTGTTGTAAAATAATAGAAGATTAGTTCACTAAATCTCATAATGTTTCAGAGGAGTTCAAGACATGTTAAGAGCAGACAAAGGTCAAACTAAATACTCGATACTTCAGTCAGTAGTTTTTTTTTCTCTGAAATTCTTGTTTTTTTGTGTGTTCTATGTTTCAGTTGTGTCTTGTTTCAGAAGCTGAGAAATTTGTACGTACATTATAATATAACATATTATTTGTGCATGTTTGGTACTGTACACATGACCAAACATGCACAAAATGAGAGAAAAAGTAACATAACTGAAGAGTAAAGAGAGGACTGATTTACAACCACACTAACATATCACCCACAGTTTGTACAGGCAGAGATAAATGATGTAATAACACCATGTATTTTTCAGGTACAATACATGAACATATACTGTCGGCAGTAGTCAGTGCACTTGACTTGGACAGCTTTCCACAATTTTCCACACCACCTTAAAAGTCAGCGGCCCGTATGCAAATTGAATTAGGTTTTTGTCTGCTGTGATCATTCATCCTCTTCACAGAGGCTATTAAAAGATCCCTTCGTAATTCATTTCAGTTTAAGTGATGGGGACTTAACTTCTTTAGTGAGTCATCAAACACATATTTCATAGTGTCGCCATAAAAAAGCCTTTAAACTGAGAACATTTCAGACGCTCCCACTGTGGCATAGTTTCTCTGAACATAGTTCTATTTCCATAATAGTAAATAACTATACTGATAATTACAATTAGGAATGTGTTGAAGCAGGAATGAAAGGAAACAATGGTGTGTTTAGATTGGACTGCACCATTGATTTCATGCTGTGTGCACATGTGCATATTAAAAAGTTCAGATGCAGTCGTTTACCCTTTGTGTGTGTCACAGCAGCAGGTACAGGAAAAGGCTAGTCTCTCCGCTCCACAATTTGCAATGGGAAGCAAAATTTGCTCCTATGTTTTATTTATGACATGGGAGCCTCATCAGGCATGCGGATAGTGAACTCTCCTCTCTGACACTCCGGCTTCTCTGCAGACACACTGGGTTTCATACCAGTTTGAGGTTTAAAGGTCCATCAACACGTTTCAGAATATTCTAGTCAAGAAAGTTAAAACACTACCATTTATTGGATAAAAGCTTCTCAATTGTGATACTGTCATCAGTTACAGTCAAATGCTTTACTTGGCTAATACACAGTAGGTCAATGATATCCTACAGCTTTATTCAGCGTAGCTCAAACTTCATCCAATTTTGACCTAAAAATATTAAGTGTAATACAAGTAATTAATCAAGATGTAATTTCTAATGCGAGAGGTGTCACTGTTTTTACACAGTGGGTTGCCGACTAAAATATGAAATGTATGTAAAGGGCAAAACAACAGCTCACTGTTGTGTAGTATTGCACTGATTCAGTTTGTCTCATTTCACTCTTTCTCACCCTTTTCCTCCCTTTTCTCCCCTCTCCATACAAACCAGTGTCCCTATAGCTGAGCAGAATAAATAAGCTAAGCCTGTCCCTCCTTACAGATCTTCCTTTCCAGCACCACACCAAGTTCCCACAGTTCCCACTGCCTCTGTTAAGTAAGTCACAAGCTGGAGCTGTTTGTTAATAACTTCTCAGTACATGTGGAGGAGATGCAGCCAAACAGGCCTCTCGTCTCATGTCTGCTGCTGTGATTCCTGCTAATTCAGGCTAACACTCAAAACGACTGTTATGGTGTGAATTTTTAAAATTTCTACAGCTTCTAAAGTGTGAGGAAAACAAAAAGACAGTGACATGCATGCTTTCGCTCTCAGAATGACTTGACTGATCTGTTTATTAGCAGATTTAGGCTGATAACAGTTTAACAGTGGCAGTATGCCTCATACAGAATGTTTTTCAACAGAGTGAATTAACTGTTGAAATAAACCAGCCATCTGACAACACACAGAAATACTCCCCTTGTTGAAAGGTTTTTTTTTTTTGACATGGTTTGTGCCATTTACTGTATTTACTGTACAATTCTTGGTCAGCTTTCAAATACAAAAAACATACAAGAAACTCTGGGGGGATTATTTCTTTTACACCCTATGGCCTGTTTGGTGCCCCATATGATGGTCTTGTAGTTATTTATGAATTTGAGTAAGTAAGTAAGTAAATAAATAAATAAATGTAGAACAGTAAATTTCATTATGGAAAACTGACATGAGAAAGGAGTCATTTTCACCCCTGAACTTATAGTAATAATATAATCTACTACTACTACTACTATTATTACTACTACTATTACTACTACTACTACTACTACTACTATTACTACTACTACTACTATTACTACTACTACTACTACTACTACTACTACTA
>JAPQRQ010000018.1:34761361-34772640 GCA_037367365.1 Apogon talboti | reverse complement strand
AGAGGAGAGGAGAGGAGAGGAGAGGAGAGGAGAGGAGAGGAGAGGAGAGGAGAGGAGAGGAGAGGAGGCCGGTCTGACATGGACAGATGGGTGGTGAATGGAGCGTGACTGGGCCAGCTGCACATACACTCACACAGCGTGACTGTCAAATGGCTGGAAGCTACAATTAATTAAGTATGGGTGTGAATGTGTGAAAAAAAATTAGACATGTGTATGTGCCTTTACCTCCCGCCGCAGAGATAATTTTTTGACAGTTTACAGTCAAACAGTAACCTGCTGAGTGACTTTCCTTTGGCCAATAGTGTATCTGCTGGTGAGAAAATGGGAACAGCGAGAAGAATGTACAATAATGACATGTTTTCATCAGGGATGCACGGTGAACATGGGTGCATCGTTTTATACACTGCCACTGGCCTTTCAGTAAATAATATGTCATATTATTTACTGATAGTGGCAGTCAGTGTTTATCCGTTGTGTTATATTAAAGACTGTTTAAGGAATTGGATGACTTTGCTCAGTCAAAGATAGTGTGATAAAAAGCTGCAAGAGTTTGAAACGATTCAGTTATTTCTTTATAATGAGGATTTATTTGTTTACAGCTTCTTATTAACAGCCAAGTTGTTATTTTAAACATAGTTATCAACCATGAATTTCACAGTTGGTGCATCTGTAGTTTTTTAACGCTCCTTTTTGAACTGCAGTGTAGTATTTTCACATGATTGCATCTTCTTCCGCTAGGATGACAAAATAAATAATGTTGGATAAAAAATATTGGACTTCTTCATCTAATGCAGCTGAAATTATTATGTAGAAAAGGTAGAAGAAATGTGCTTTATGGTATGAGTGCTGGGCAGCATGACAGCTGTGTATGATTGACTGCATGATGAAGTCATTATACAGGAAGAGAAGGGAGGATGCTGCTGAGCACAGTTGTCTCACTCAATAGGAGAAGAACCTCAGGAGGTAATCAGACTGCTATTTGGTAAACACAGTCCTATACCTAACAATTAGCTTCTCCAGTGCAGACTACTGTACACACCCACAAACACCTACACAAGCACTGTTATATACTGATACAGTATATTTTGTTGAAAGTAAGCATTTAAACTTTTTGTTAGACTAAAAAGACTTAAGTAAATGTCATATCCTTCTTTTAGTAAAAACAATGTAAACCAGCTGATTTAAAACTGAGATTAGTAGCATGAATAGATCAAACTGAAAGTAATCAACAGAAAAATTTAATAAACAGTGCATTTATAATGTAAGTGCAGAGGGCATCAGAGGACATATCAAGGTTAGACACCATCAGCCGTAACAAACTATAAAGCCCAAGCTTCTGCCACAGTCTGCAATTTGTATTAACGGATGTCAGGCTCAGTGCCAGACTGTCCCTTAATACTGAGCCAGAATGAGTGTCGGCTTAATCGCCCTACCTGGAAACAAAATTACACCGTTACACTGTGTAAAATCTGAATTTGGAATATTCAGACGAGGTAGGAGCGAGGGTAAGTACTTCAAATGGGCAAAGTGAAAACCTCAGGCAGCATCCACCCTGCTGAAGTGTCCTTGAGCATCACTCCAAATATGTGTATAGCTGATATGTAGGTTAACTTTGTCCTTTTATCTCTTTGCATATTACAAAAACAGAGGATAATTTTCCAACCATGGTCATCGTATTATCTTCAACACAGAACTACCGGGAACTAAGCCTCAGGTTAATTACCGTGTGCACCAGCGAAGCAGAGCATTGTTTCTGTTTGTATCTGTGTGAGCTCAATCTTAATGAAATTTGATAGGTATATCGATTGAGTTAATATTTATAAGTAATGACATTTTTGATGCATCTTGCTTTAAAATCAACAACGTGGCATGAGAATGTTTCCCCCCCCATTTATATGAGATGGTAAGAGACACTAAAGAAATCCCTGTGCATGGTATGCATCCTCTTTCAGATGTGTTTCATGTATGGATGCACCTCTACAATCATAAATGACACGTCAAGACAGCCAGTCACAGCTCTGCAGAAACACACAAATTGGGAGAATTCATGCACAACATGCATTTAATGTTCACAGACTATGTGGTAGCAGCCTCATCCTCTGCACATACACACACTGCTGCTGCTGCTGCTTCCCATTGAATTTAATTCTTGCCATAGAGTAAAGGCCTTCATAACATGCTTTGAAACCCACTCACCTAGAACAGAAATGTGTATGACATACTGAATTATTACTCTTTGAATTATTTTGAAATCACTGACGCGTGGGAGATGAGGTATAAATATAAGCGTCTCGAAAAACTGATATTTTTTGTTTCTTCTATATTAAAAATCACTTCCTTTCCCCTCCAAGTGTTCCATTTTTTGTGCAGCACAGTGAGCAACATCCTTTTCTTTAATCAATGTTTTAATAGTTTTCAAAAATGTGTAAATGAAACAACACCATTTAAAATCGAACACAAAGATGCTTGAGCTGACATCTCAATTTCCAGTGGTATTTTAATCTCAGAAAAAAAAAAAACAGGTTTTTTTTCTTTTCCTGATTTATATGCTGCATTCTACCCAAAAGGACTAAATGAAGCAATTATAACTGGAGAATTGTTTGACGAGAATAAAAGAGACTGCAAAATGATTTCACTCTAACCGGCTTTAGCGGTTTTTATATTGTCTTTCATAACTTGGTAAAATTATTTTTCTTTATTGTATACTTTTCTTTATTTGCAATTCTTTTGATTTCATTAACACTGATGAAGTCCACAGTTTATTATATAATGATGTTTTTTAAACATACTAAGATATTTTTACTCATCTTAGAAGTCAGAGTAAATAGATATTGTGTTCATTATGCGCTGCACACAATGTGTTTGTCATATTTTGCTTTAGCAGCCTGCTGTGCATTCTGCTGATGTCTGGATTTTTTTCCTCCCAAAAAAGAGCTGCTGTTGCCTTGTTTTGACTCCAATTCTTACACATTCCTCCCTTAACTCTTTCTTTATTAAATGGGCAACAGTTTGGTGTCCTACATACAGTATAAAGAAAAGATAGTTTGTTTAGAGAAGCTCAGTGTGCATGTGTCTTCCTAACTGTCATTGTGCACTCTGTCATGTTGCATCTACTCCATTTCCTACATTGCAACTGACCATAAGTCAAACTTTGAGCTACAGACTTTAATCATGTATAGTATCTAGTCTCCACATTCTTATGGCTAAAATCAGTGTGATCACAAACATCATATAGTCAGGTGAAGAGGAAAGGTTACAGTCACTGTGTGTACATACAGTATATGGCTGCTCTGTTCCAAGATTAAAGCTTCGGTTTAAGTGAAGGAGCAAAAGGTGAGAAGTAAATGAAACACCTAGTGATCATTCCACAGAAAACCTACAAAGAGACAAGTGACCAGTTCACTTCCATTATAAAGTCCTCCAGCTTCAATCTGACTCCACAGACGCCCTCGCCTCCTGACAGTCATGAATCTTTGGAAGAGCTGCTTCTGAACTTCAGTAAGTTCTGGGTTTCTGTTGCCACTTTGCCTTTACAGTGCTCACACTAGAGGCTGTACTCCAACAAGATGCATGATCATCCTTTACATTTAAATAATAAGACGATGTATGCTTTAATCCATCATCAGAGGGTATAACTTCAACATAATTAAGCCCTGGGCCATTTGTGCATTACAAACCTTTATGCAGAGACTGCTGGCCTTGCCTTTGAGACGGCTGAGCTCAGATTATACCTCACAGTTATCATGTAGACATAAAGTTGACAGACACACCTTTTATTCCATTTTTTTTTTTTTTTTTTACAATTCCCATTTTGGTTTGTAACCCTTTTCCGAACCTCCATCTAATTAGATTAAGTTGTGGGTATGAAGAAAGCCTGAGAAAACAGCTACGAGGCAGAAATGAAGAAAAATCTGGTGTTCAGTAGAAAGCACAGAACAAGTAAAGGTTGAATTTGTGGCAGGTAAAGGGGAAAATACAATTAATGGGAGGGGAGAGGAAAAAATGAGAGGCACAGTTAACATGTTGTCTGTACAGTGCTGCATGCAAACATACCTTAAACACATGCAAGCAAACACACACACACACATACACACACACACAAGGATAAACACAGGGATACTCACATCTTGGGCTGAACAGGGTCATATCAAGGATGCAAAACAACCAGCACACTGTGCAAAAAAGAGGCTAGATGAAGATTTCTTTGCTTCTCAGTTGCAACTCTCTGGTTTTACGTCCTCACTCTTGCTGTGTGTGTGTTAAGGCTGGCGTTTGGCTGACTGCTGTGATACTACTGAGTCAGTGTCAAACCAGCTACAGAAGCACCAGTGGGATGTACCAAATGTTTTCCTTTGGCAGGGGTGGACAGGAAAGCAGTGGGCTGTTCCACATGCAGGAGAACTGGCAGGAGGGCTGGATGAGTGTGCAGCTGGTTTCCCCTCAGCAACAGGAGCTTGGCTGGAGCTCAGGGCTTACAAAATCCAGCTAGGCGAAAAGGAAGCTGCCATCATGTATTTGCATGTTTGTACGTATGTGCTTATGCGTGTGTGTGTTAATGCACATGTCAGACACCTGAAGACACAGCTGTGCCCTTCCCTCTTTTGTTAACTCTATGCAGACCAGTATAGAAATGAACACAGTTGGAGAAACAAAGGCTGAACACTTTGTAGTAGTGGGTTGTGGAGGAATACGCTTCCAGGTCATAAATTGAAGAAAACAAAAACTATTTTTTTCCTCAGGGCTGACACAGTTTGCTCATGAACTGCATATGAACACTTCCAGAAAGCTTTTAATACACCTCCCATAGTATCATCATAATCACATATTACAACATTTTTCCATCACGGGGATCTTGATTATAATTAATACTGCCTCTGAAAATACCCAGCAGACACAGTTTTTATATGTTGCAAACTGTGAGCTGTCTAATCTTTGTCCCATTTTTCTTGTGTGGTTGTTGAAGAAAGAATACACCTGAGGGTGTTTAATCTTTCTTGTTCCCAAGGAGAGGCTTTCATGTGGGTTTAATTAGCTCTTTTAACCACCAGCACAGCATAAGACTGGCTGTGAGCCAAACTTTAATCTTAGTCAACTCTAAAATGATTATTACCTCTTTTCACACCACACTTAACCCCTGCCACAATCACATTAAGAAACTGCTAACCCTTATATAACTGCACTCTTTTGGTGAGAGAAGAAGTGAAATTACCTTAGGGCTACAGAGAGGCTAAAAGGTGCACAACAATATTTCTGTTTTTAGGAAAGAAAAATACTGTGGGTTTTAAAGTTTCAGTCTGTAAAATTGAGCAGCTCTATTAGCAGAAATGGAACATAATATTCATAATTATGTATTCATTAGTGCATAATGAAAATAAGAACTAATCACTAGCAATTACAATGGCCTTTCACATTTTTCCATTGGTTGCAAACAAGGGGTATGGACCACAGCTCAAAATTCAAGCTAATACCTAAGAATCCTAAGAGTCATACCATTGATAGCCACTATATCCTTGCTCCAAAAAGGCCTGGTTTCCACAAATTGAGATGAATTTCCTCTAAAACTCTAAAAAAAAAAACCCACTAATGGGTGTTGAAATGTTTTCAAACCATGTGGAAATTCTATGTAGAAATTGACATTAATATTGAAGTTCTCAACAACACAGTGAAGTCTGGTACCCGAACACTTACAACTACCAAAACCACTGACAAATCAATGCTATGTATCAACAGACTGCATCATTCACTGAATAAAGTATAAAGCTCATTGTTTACATACCTCTGTATTATGGTATCATCAAGTTTTTTTCTTTGAAATGAAACTCATAGATGCTTATTTTGATGGTCACTCAAAATAACACTGTGTCTTATAATCTTCATGTGCTGCATCAGCTGATAGTTTACATTACAGCTCTGTTAGTTTTACAGTGACTGTTTTCAGACGGAAAACAGTCACTGTAAAACCATAAATCACCTCTGTCTTCTGTACAGATTGTGTTGTCAATAGCTGCACTAACAATCTGTTTGGAATCCAGCAAACACAGTCAGAACTGTCACAGATTAATCTGAATTATGAATCAACAAACAGTCAATTTAGCAAGGACAATAACATTACATGATAAGTTAATACCGACATAAGCCTCATAATCACACTCACCTGTGTAGAAGAAATGCAGCAATTTCACCATGAAACTCCATTATTTTCAATGAGGAAAACAACAATAGTGCTTCTAGCTTTAATCATTTTGTCACTTTCTTTGACTCTAAAACATGTTTCTTAACTGTTCTTATCCTATCTCGTCACTTTTTAACACTTTGGTCAAAGGTCCTGTGATGTTCCTGACTCACTACTCCCTCTAGTGGTCACATAAATCCAATACATTAGTAGCTTTGGAATAATGTCAGAGCTCTATATTCTACACATTCTAATGGTAACGTTAGGTCATAACTCAATGTTTAAAAATTGAAATACTACATAGCTTCTTTCAAAAGATTTTAGGTCTTATAGAAGATTGTGACATCTGCTGCATCTTTATAAAAACAAAACCATATGACATAATGACTTGATAAGACACAAACCTCTCTCACTGAACCTAGATAAGAAAATATCATTCTGATGTTTGCAAAATAGGGATTTATTTTCAGTATAAACAAAAGAGAGGCACAATAATCCTGTATTTTGCAGGTGAGATTAAACTGTGACTGTGAAAGTGTAACTAATTCTGAACATGTTCCCAAAGCATAAAAATCACAACAGGTTTATGAGCTTTTATTCTTAAATGTTGGGTTGTTTTGTTGAACACTATGAAATTCAGGGGCATGTTTGGACAGTTTCCTTTTATTGTATGTTGCCATAAACACATATTAAACATTATTTTGCCAACAATTTCTGACTATACATTCCATACAGGTAATGATTTTTCCTCCAAGGTTATTTGTTTATGACTTTGACTTCATTCAGTCTTTCCAGAACAGTTCATTTGGGCTCACTGTCAGATATCAGAGAATTAAAAGGGGAAATAGCAGAGAAATGAGAGGAGTAAGGGAGGGACAGTAGGGAGGGAAAGAGGTAGTGGAGCATGAACTCGGCTTGATGCAGCCCAGCGGACTGACTCACCTCAAAAGAAAGGGCTGAGGGGGAGGGCCGGAGAGAGAAAATTAGCCTGCAGGTTCAGGAAATGGTTGAACTCAGCTTAAAAGTAGAAGCGAGACAACATTATGGGCAGAATGTAACAGAATAAACATAAAAAACAAACAGTGTTCATGTAAAGATTAAGATGGAAGTTATGAAAATGGTAAATATCAGTCCTTTGTGAAAACAGCCACTGATATTATTTAGTATTTCCTGTTATATGGAAAGCAAAAATTCTTATGCGCTTGTGTTAAAACTAGGCTACTGGCCTGCAGAAATAGGTTTGTTTTTCAGCTGACGTACTCATGCTGTGCTTAGCCAACTGACAAATTGACCACACAGTAAAGCACTAAGGCTGTGTGTTATATGCAGTTGATAAACACACAAAATCCAAAAGGCAGCAGTCAGACAGTCGGTCAGACAGACAGTCAGTCAGAAAGTCAGCCAGACAGACAGACAGACAGACAGTCAGTCAGTCAGTCAGACAATCAGTTAGTCAGTCAGTCAGTCAGACAGACAGTCAGTCAGTCAGTCAGACAGTCAGTTAGTCAGTCAGTCAGTCAGTCAGACAGACAGACAGACAGACAGACAGACAGACAGACAGTCAGACAGACAGTCAGACAGACAGTCAGTCAGAAAGTCAGTCAGGCAGACAGACACACAGACAGTCAGTCAGTCAGTTAGTCAGTCAGTCAGACAGACAGACAGTGAGACAGACAGTCAGTCAGTCAGTCAGTCAGTCAGTAGGCCTATCAACGATGCCAAAATTATTCCTGAAGACTTTTTGACATTAAACAGAAGCCTTAAAACCTGCTACCATTTGCATGTTGTGTAATGAATCTTTTTTCTAGAACTGAGGATGTCAAAACTGGATCCTCTTGTCTTTATTCAAATTCATACTGAAACCGCCAACCTCTACTACGTTTGGAGAAGTGTAATTTAAAGCCAAGTCACAGCTGGATTCTCATACAGATTGAAATGTAAATCAGTTGGAGGGAAACCTGAAAGTAAGAAATCAACAGTATGGAGCTAGTTATGGCTGCTGACACCTTCAGATTATAGCACAGAAATATTTTTTATAGTGATTCAATCAATTTTTAAAAAAAAGTTTATATCTAATGTAGGGAAGTAATTTACATCTCAGATATGCAGGTGGGATAATAATGGAGTTCAGTGGCATCTAAAGCCCCCGTGAAACAACAGTCTGGTTGTTGAAAACATTCTTGCAATTTTATTTTTTCACAAGTAATTTTTGGGAAAGCATGGAAAATACAAATGACCTAAGACAGCAGTGATATTAAAATATACTTCAACTTTCTTACTTTGTCTTATTTCAACATAAACCGAATGAACGCCGCATATTTTCTGTTTTTTTTTTTCTCGTCACTTCATTTTTAAATACATAGTACATCCATTGCTGATTTTAAGGCTACAATATAAAAAGTTGGACAAGAGCCAATTTAGAGATAATAACGACTTTAAAAATAATGAAATAACAATGTGATTTAAAAGGGCATTCAAGAAATATCTAATCCTTTAAGAGGAAAAACAGGCTGCGGATTTCCAGTTTGTCAACAAATGCATGAGAAAATTAATGAAATGTTTAAAAAAGAATGTTCACTTAAGAAATACGTGATAGGGGTGGTACAGAACAGAATTAAAGATTCAAGCAAACAAAGTATAAATATTAAGGGGGTCAATGACGAGACAAATAATTTTTCGATCCAGTTTGAATCGTGCTTCCATTTGCACATATGATGCTTGTCCATTTAAGAGATCATTTTTCAAGCCAAGAAACTTGCAGTTTGTGGCAAAGTGTGAAACAGTCCAGTGGAATGGAATGGAATGGAATGAATGTGATACAAGTCACCAATATGAAAAGAGCTGCGTTTTTACCTTCGTCTTCATGAGAACGGGAATTAACAGAGGATGGGTTAGTTGTTTTTGCATTTTTTTATGTGTATTTTCACAGTATAATTCAGTCTGTTTATCTGCCTCAGCAGTGAACGTGGTCCAGTGGTGAGGGAGGAACCACTCGGTCAGTTCTCGTATCATGGTAAACAATCAGGCCGTTGAACTGGTGGATAAATACAAGTATGTGGGTACTAATATTACCAACAAACTGCTTTAACCTCAGGTTGGTGCTGTGTGTAACAAAGCACATCGGAGCATGTGTTTTACAGTTTTAATCTGTTTTTATGAAAATATTTTATTATTGTTTTTATTGAATCTGCTCTTTCTTTTTTCTTTCATCCACTGGGTCAGGTCACCTTGTATTTAACAGAAAATTCACTTGCAGTGTGTTGTGAAGGTGTGCAGCCAAATTGCTGGTAGATCTCCAAACAATGAGGTTTCATGACCTGTGCAGGGCCAGTTTCTTGAGAGCATGATCAGTCCTGGCTGGTCCAAGCCATCCCCTGTGGTGTGAATTTATCTTGATGCCATCAGGATGCAGATACAGTCAACCATGATGCAGGACAAACAGGTTCAGAGTGTCATTTATTCCTACAGATATTAACCTTGTAAATGACACAGTGTAACTCAGATTTGTGTCAGTATGTGTTGTTGTTGGACGACTGATGTTTGTTTTTTTTGTTTATTGCTGGCTGTAAATCAGTTGCCGCTCAGGGATAATGAAGATACCTAGAACCCTGACAGTTTTAGAAAAAAAATTGCATCTTTCTTGACTAAGACGATCTGTTAAGTTGGCAAACTTAATATACACAAATGATACTATATTTCAATGCGATCAAAAAATTTGCGTCATTCACTATTGACTGTAATCCATTTTATTTTCCAAAATAAAGTTCATGGGGCATAACCAGAAGGAGCAGGACATCAGCTCTTTATACAATATTTAAAATGGTTGAAAGACTTTAAATGTAAAGGTAGTTGATGTGATACTGTGTCACTTCTCCAAGCTCCAGAATCAAGCCACAGAACAGAGTAAAGCAGTCACATCTGTCTGAATCTGAACATCTGTAATTACAACTGTCAGTTATGTAATTAACTCATCTACCACCTGAAAACACTAATATAGGGTCAAAGCCATCATGGGATGGATCTCCAATGGTCCAGAGTTCAGAGTCGGGAAAAGTGTTGCTTGTTACTGTTACAGGACTTTTACGATACTATTCTGAGAGGTTATGATGGTATTTTTTGCTTTAAATTACAAAATAAATATAATTGTAATCTGTTAGAGTTTCTAATTTAGAGAGAGGTGGGGCTCTGTGGGACGGAATTATGTGTCAAGTATCTTCCACAGGTGCTCAATTGGCCTGACACTGGAACTAAGGAAGGATATTTAGTCCATTTTTGGTCAATACTAACCACTGCAGACCAGGAACACCCACCAAGACCTGCAGTTGTGCAGATGCTCTGACCCAGTCATCACCATTACAATATGGTCCTTGTCAAAATCACTGTTCTTTATGGTGTTCACTTTGCTGCTTCCAACACAACAGCTTCAAGGACTAAATGTTCTCTTTCTGTATATCTGTAATATCCAACCCAGTCAAAGGTGCCACTGTAATGATATAATAGTATTACTCCCTCGCCTGTTATGGGTCATTGGTGTATAATACATACTAATATATTCAGTTCACATCTCTACAATCTGATACATTGCCAAAACTTTAGAACTTTCTTTTCCAAATACTCTTATGATATTTTCAGGGTTTTTTTTAAATATTTGAAGGTAGAAATACTACATACAGCCTCTTTAAAGTTACTAATTGAAGTGATGGTGATTACAAAAGGGTTAAACCTGAATATATTCCACCATGTGGTCATTAATGTTGAACAGTAATGCTGTGCACGGCTAGAAATCCCACATTTTCTTCAGAACTTAGAAAAGAGGCCTAACACCGCTGTACACTAGTGGTTTATATTCATATATTTTTCAGCTTTATTCCTAAAATCAAGACATTTGGTAGGAAAGTAATTAAATGTGCATTACTTTGAAGAAGTAATCAAGTCTATTGTTTGTTACATTTTCTAGTGGGTATCTAGTAATCTATAATCTAATATATTTCAAAACACAGAAGAATTTGTGGGAGTCATGATCATATGCTAGTTTAACCCATTTTAACCCACTGTCCTCATTTGAGGACAGCATAAAAAACGATGAAAATAATGACAAGGATTGGTT
>JAPQRQ010000018.1:34748776-34761261 GCA_037367365.1 Apogon talboti | reverse complement strand
CCCATTTTATGCAAATGTTCTGAAAATCGTTACAAAAATCTAAAAATTGTTAACTTGGGTTAAAATGGGTTAATATGTTGAAACAGATATTACAAGGATGCATGGGAAAGATTTTAGGCATAAAAACATACTTAATTTGATTAATTACTAAGTCAAATACCAACAGTGGGAACAAATCTGTGATGTTGCTTTATGTCATCTTGGTCAAGCTGTTGAAAGCACAACCTTCCAATCCTGATTAGCCTCTCAGTGTCCACACTTGGACAGACGGAGCAGAGCACCAGCACCCAGTGAAAATCAGTGTTCACCGAGGTATTACTGTATCTTGACATGATAATCTCCTTTTTAAATGCACCGCTGCACTCTTTTCCTCCACCGCGGAGCATTGCAGACAGCTCATACATTATCACAGAGGGCCTTTTCTCCTTCCTTCCCCTTCTCTTTCTGTGTCACACCCATGACTCCCCTTCACATTGTCCTCCCACTCAACACTCTCAAGCCTGGAGTATCTCAGCGTGAAAACCTCATTATGTTCTGCTACTGGACCTGCAAACGCAATTGGACAGAAAGCTGTAGTCAGGGTCTGATCGTATTCTGTGTTTGTCTTTTTCTGTGCATGTACGTATGTCTGGACGCCTGTATTTGTGTGTCTGTAATTGTGATCAGTGGCGAATAAATCAGGGTAAGCTCCACAGTGTGACAATGGCCAGGTGGTAAAATGTCCCTTTTTGGACTACTGGGAAACAGTATGAGTTGGCTGGTCTGATGACACGAGGTTTGCCGCCAGCTCCACATTTCAGCAGCCTTTAAATGACACCCCATTCACTCTACTTTACTTCTCCCCTTTAGCTATTATACTTGACAAACTCCTATGGTCAATAAAGCCTATTCTTTAAGGCCACTGCGTCTTTTTTCATCCAGAATGTGAATAGATCTATACCAACACAAAGACTTAGCATACTCTTTCATCACTATTGACTTTCGTTTTAACATGAGGTATATAATACAGCTGGAAACTCACATGTTTTTTATGGTATATGTGAAAAATCTGGGCCAGTGCACAGTGTTGTAAAACATGGAATTAGACCGTGGCTTTGTTGTTTTGGATTTCGTTTTGATGCTGGTTACTTGAATGTGAGATAACAGTGTCCACTGTCCAGTTTGATCTCAGTTTTGGATGAGGCTGACCGTCCCTGGAGCAGCTCTCGGAAACAGAACACACACACCGACTGTACACCATTTCCAAATTTGTGATGTATTGAACAAAGAAAATTGGTTTGACTGGGAACAAAGCAGATTTGTCAGAGGTAAATCCAACTTATATTGGCCAGTCTCTGATGAGTAATTAGAAGGGGGGATTCAATTATTCTTTGAGATAGCGACAGCGTGAAACTCAGTTAACTCCGTATTAGAGCTTCTTCCCTTCGCTCTTGCAACTAGTCAGGGTGCACAGAGAGACAGACACAATGAAGAGTGTGGCTGAATTGAGGAGCATTCTCAAACAGCCCCATTCATCATCCTCTACAGCCCTATCTCTCTGTGTCAGGGATAGCCCAGTTCACTTGAACTGCACAGCTGTGACCAAAAGAAAAAAAAAAACCTTAACCACATGTTTCTCTGTCAGTCAGAACTAAGCCAGAGAAAGAAATGAAAATAAATGAATGACTCTAAATGCATGTGAACAACATCTTGTCTCAGTAACACACAAGGGCCAAGTCATTTACACAGATTTTTCTCTTTCCTGTAAATTAATCAATGAATCTTTACAGTGTTATAACCTCTAAGATGCACATTGTGCTGCAAAGTATCATACAGCATGAAGACCTGAAAATAAGGGCTATTATAGAGGATTTGTTCAGTTATAAGCAGAATGAAATATAAATATTTAATAATTTACCTGTATTTTGTGCAGAGTTTGTGAGATACGTACAGAGCAGATTTGGAATCAATTATATGTTACGGAGACAGAAGATCAACTATTAAATATTCATTCAGAGTTTGCTGAAACTGCAGAGCTGATATCCATGGACTAAATAGAGGATGTTACATTTAGAATGGTAAAATATGCACATGGCACAGTGAATTATGTGAAATAAAATGGACTGAATAAGATCCTATTGTACCCAGATGTTATGAGGTATTTTACACACAGTGCTGTCGCTGGTTATAGTCAGTCTGGCAGAAAAAAAACCCCAAAAAAACTCTTCAGTGTGTTGTAGAAAAGTGGTTAAAAGGAGTTTAGGTTTGTGTTCTATTTTCTCCTTTCACTGGAAACATAATGGTAATATAAGAATTTGTTTTTGCTGTGCCTTTGTGTTATATTTTGTGTGTGTGATAACAAAGGATGCTTTTTTTTTTTTTTTTTTACTATGTGAACATTCTCATCCTATTGGACAAGTTAAGAAGTAACATGACATTAAACTAACAAACTAACAAAAATGTGCATGAGCTACTGAGGAAAAGAACTAAATAGAATTTGTTTCTGGCTCTCTTTCATCAGATCTGCAGTTGAGACACTCTGCGCATATTGCAACAGATGGATGTCCACTCTTAACTGCAGAAGAACAGAGACAAAGAATATTTAATGGCCATCTCAGCATTTAGTTTCCAGTAATTTTCTCTGACCTAAGTTTTTGTTCATGTGTTTAAAGGTTACTCCAGCCCTTTCTCCACTTGGCTAATTTAGCAACATCATGCAAGTTAATGGTGTAATGATTCATTATTTGTTGGGATGGTTTCCGTCAACCCATCAGGTTTGATTTTAGGTCATAGGAAATTATTTTGGGATTATATCAAACAGTACTAACGGCCAAATGTGAATATGTGTCATGAGAGACAGTATGACTGTTCATTAGAGAAAGGGCTTGTCAGGAAACACAGTATGCAATGTGAAAGGGGACATTTTTAATGAAAGTAAAGGCCAAAGTCAGCTCTGCTCTTCTCAAACATCTATCACTGAGGATGAACAGGGTTGAAAGTCAGAACAGCTGCTCGTTCAAGCAGCGTTTTCCTAAATTCACATTTTACCTTTTAGATGTTGTCAGTGTTGGTACATTTGACATCTGCTTGTACTGAATGTACTATCAGCACATCAGTTCTGGATCATGTCTTCATTGAACTCTGATTTAAAAATACGAAGAAAAAAAAAAGAATCAGATGAACTCCATAAACATAGAAAAGGGTTGAAGAAGGTTGAGAAACAAAGTGGATGGAACATCACCTCCATCTCATGACTGAACTTTTTCACTGTCAAATGTGACTTTTCTACTGTAGGATACTATTGGCATCACCAAGCGGCTCAGCATACTCACTTCCATATAAGTGTTTTCCAATCAATGTTTAATGAGTGTGCTCCTAATGTGCCTCAAAGTCCAAAGCCTTGGTTTTGTAACATGGTTCAGTTCCATATAAATGTACTTTTTTTCATCTCATCTTTTTTCATCTTATATTTGAGTGTTGATATCACGGAGCAATATAAAAGACATGATGGTAATGAGGTCACTGGCGGTTCTTAGTGTTTATACTTCAAAGGATGACTGAGTGTTCTGTCTTCCCTAGTGTTTGAGAATTAGCTGTACCGATAGCAATCAGTGCTCCAGTAAACACCCAGGAAGCCTCTTGTTGTTTTGGACATTTACTGTGTTGACTGTAAAACTGTATATACAAAAACAAAATGCATGTTACAATCATGTGTCATAGTTTTATATTATTTAAAATATGCACAACATTAACTACAGTTCCACAAAAAAACAAACATATGTTCATGCTAGCGATTAGTATGATGCTAAAATTAATTGAAAGTCCCATATACATGCTAACGCTGTTAGCGTCTTACATTTTTACACAAAAATAAAGTATGAAACGACACAAAGAGCCTCAATTGAGTATGTAGTATGAATAAACATCTTATAACATGACAATACTTACAGACAGATATTTGTTTAGGGGTAAATAACAAGTAACAGGGCTTTAACAGTAACGGAACTGATTACATGTCTTGAGCAATATGGAAACTACGGTAACTCAGAATAGACAAAACACATGAAATCAAACTCACTGTCCTAGGGGGCAATACACTGAGAAAGAGACAAAGTGTATATCGTGCCTCTGTGACTGCACAACTGTTCACAGTGCTTGAAAAGCCGATGCATATGCACGTCTGCTGGTTGTTATCATACTGTTGCTTTCCTTTCTAGCAATATTTTTAATTGTGTTAATACCTGTTTTAGTGTGTCTATATAGGCCCAAAATCAGTAACATATTTTTTGTCAAATAAATATATAAATTTGATTGCTGTACAGGAGGAGCATTCAGGTATGGTATGGGTTATTCCTGGTGCAATGTCCTTCTGTCAAAATTATGCATATCCAAAATGCAACAATATCCTTTAAAAACATACATGTTATCAAGTATTTTCTTACACACTTACACTGCCTTTATCTTAGGACACAATAAGCTTGATAACAATCAAAATTATTGCTTTAAATGTACAATAGCAGCAAAATGCTGGCGTCTTAAAGGTCTAGTGTGGGATTTTGGGGGGATGTAATTACTAGTCACATGGAATATAATATGCTTCACTATGCTTTCATTATTCCATAATTACCTAAAAATGAGAGCTGTTACGTTTTTGTTATCTTAGAAAGGGCCATTTTTGTCTAAAGAAGTGCGTCAAGTCCACAGAGTCTGCCCTGTCTCTTTTTTTCTGTTAGTATAGTGGGTGGCATGCTTTGTTAATGTGCTTTACAATTATCTATTATGTTTCAGTATGGAGCAGAATAAATAATCCCAAAATGGATCGAATAAACACTGACTTTAACATGACACTTTCACATTTTTGCAGCCAGAGTAGGGAGTCTGAGTAGAGGGCAGAGCATTGCAATCTGAAACTTCTTGATGAGACATCAGTAACAATTATAAACTTAATCCAGTCTGGAAATATTTTGATGGAATAAGGGTGAATATTTGGTGCAGTGGGAGATTTGGCAGGATTGTCCTTCCTTGTCTGTGTCCATCTACATTTCCTTCCATTATCTGTGCATTATTAATATGACAGTCCCCTTTGGAACATTAAAGAACAACACTGTCCAAGCTACAAGTACACCCTAGTAACAAAAAGCACACACCTTTTTATGTGTCATTTTCTTTTGCAACTATTCAGTTATTTCAATATTGTAACACACTTCCTCATTTGCACGTCTGCCCGAAATAACTTCTCTCCTAACACTATTTTGCAAATGCACTGTTGAAGCATCCTATACTCAGAAAGAACAATCCAAACAACATAGATAATTTTTACTCCTATTCCAGAACAATAATAGAGGGTGTCAGACCTATACTGGAGCTAGATCTGGCTCTGTGAGATGACAGAGAATCTTTAATTTATACTGTCTTTAACTGCTTGACTGTGGCAAAGATGTTTGGATTCAGCCTGACATATCTGTCTACCTTTTCATTTTCTTGTGGTGTAAATTGTCTATGCTTCTACATTGACATATGTTTTCTCCACCTGGACCTGGTATAAAAGTGCTGATGCTCATTCAAAGCAATCCGGTCAAAGCTGTTTCTACTACTCTGGTAAATGTTCTCTGTGGGCCAGACAAAAACAGACGAAACCCACATCCTCACACACACTGAACAATTTGATTAACAGATTAGATCTTATATGAACATGGGATGACATACAGTATGTGTCCCATATAATGATTGTCAGATTATTGTCTGTCTCCTCAGCTTGTTAAAGGCAAAAACTTTGCCCCATTGCTGGATGTATTAGTTCAGAAAGGCAGTAATGACAAAGAGGTTAGCGCTCTGTTTTCTTTTTTTCTCCCAGTAATTGTCAGGTATTGCTGTGAGGGCTTTGCTAGTGTCAGGCTTAACACCCTCCGAGACAATGCTGAGTAGTGTCTCACTGCTGGGCTATTACCATTGAACTACTCATCCAGTGACCAAGGGCTCAGTGTCGCTCATAGAAGGTCTCTGTAGCAGATTATCCTCACCCTGCACATCACTCCTCGTCAGCCCTCGCACCGTGTCTCATCTGCTTGGTCCTTCTCCATTCAGCAAATGATTCACTTCCCCCTTCTGTCAAGCTGCATCACTCTTTGAAGTTAATGAGTCAAAACTATCAGTCGTTTCGCTTTTAATTAGAAAACGGTCAGAATGATTACATTTTTAATTGAAGCTGTCATTTTCAATTAAGATATGACATCATTGAGAAGCCCTCTCTTCTCTCAACTCTTTATTTATTCATTTATCGGTGCCCTTCTCAAGATGTTCCACTCATTCATTCCCCTTCTGGTTTTTTTTTTCCTCTTCCCCCCTCAGTGTTGGGGACTCTTCTCATCAGCAGACTGCAATGAAATCCACTCTTTAACCAGTACTTTCATTGCTATAGACTGTGTGTCTTTTACATGTGTTTTAACCCCCATCCAATATTCAGGGCATTTTCCCACATAAACTCCAGCTTATTATTTAAATTTATCTCCTATGATTGACGATGATGATGTCACATCTCTCTCTCCTTCAACAACAATAAAACATCACAGTCAAAACACTGAAGAAACGTGTAAATAATATAATATTCATTTTTGGTCATTCCGTGCCTATTTTATGCTTAGTTGGTTAAAGCACCCGTCTGGTAAACAGGAGATCCTGCATTCAAATTAATAAGGCTGGAGAATCAACTTGTGACTGAAGGGTTGCCGGTTCAATTCCCTGGACTGGCAGAGAAACTGCTGGCTAATGTGTCCTGACACTCCCCTAAAATGGATGCATTTTGAACCCCAGTTGTCTAAACCTTCTTGCAGAAGCCATTTCCTGAAAAAGTGAGATGCTAGTTTTCTCTTGCAGCCATCAAAGACTTTTGGCAGCAGCAGGTTTCTCAAATTGAGGAAGGGCACAGGAGGGAATAACTACTGATTCTGGATGCAGTTTTCACAATTTTGTCCTCTGGATTCTTTTTTGTAGAAACCAGGACAAACTGTGATGGGGAAAATCAGCACAATCAGTACAACTGAAAGAAAATAGCGCCGTGATTTTCCCACACACTCTGAATGTTTTTGGGTCGGTGAAGAGTACTGTTGGTGATTTTTCATTCTGGTTTAGGAAAACAAACCAGAATATCCAGGATGGTTGGCTTAAAATTGACAACATATTTCATATGGGATGAAAGAGGAGATGCACATGTAGATTTTTAATTTAATGCTTTATTCATTTCTTTTTGACATTCAAAAATATGTTATTTCCATTTCCAAGCTATGACCTTGGAATAAAACATTATAAGCGGGAATGTATTAGTGAAATGAGGGAAAATGAATGAACCAAAGTGTGTATTAATATATTTCAACAGTCCTCTGCCAATAATGAAACATATTTAGGGTTATGGATGCAGGAACGCAAGGAACAGGATGAAGAACATACAGAAAGCTGTTTCACAGCTCTTCAACACTGATTTGCTTTCTGTTGTAATTAGCATCGCTAAACAGTTTAACACTAAAAGTACCTTCTGTCTGTCAGAGACAAGCTTGCAAACTATTAGAGAATTTGGATTTTTTTCCGGTTGATGACAGAAACATTATATTAGTAATGTGGGTTGTATCTCTCTAAAAAGATGTTTTTTTATAACCTTGTGAAAGGATGAAATTTAACATACAGTTTTTTAATCGACACATTCCCTACTTATGCAGTGTTCTGTTTTGCCTCTCCTGTCTTCTCGTCCTTCAGGCCCATAGTTGGCAGCTGTGTCTTTTTACAGCCTTTTTCCTGGTGAGGAGGCTCTTGAGTGCAGCTCAAGCCATTCTTTCCCTGCACAATACTGTGTTCTCATTAACTCTTATCAAAGTTCATCTTGCATCCAAATGCTGTGGGCTGCTCAATAGTGACTGCACTGAAAAGAGAAAATGAAAAAGACAAAGCAAGCAGTCGGCAGACATTGAGAGTGGGGTGAGAGACAGAGCGACGGTGAGACAGAATAGGAGAGACGCAGCATCATATAGATAAAGGCCTAAGAAATAATGGTTTAATGGTAATTGAGGATGCGAAGAGTAATCACTGCAGTTCTGTGGGTAGCCTGAATATTGGTTTGGTGTAAAATTAGCTCTGATAAGTCTGTTTTATGTTTCCATTCCTATGAACCAATACTTCTTTGTCCATTTGAATTTTGAAAGCTGGAAAAGAAGTTAGAGAACAATAAGTGTCTCGGACAAATAATTAAATAGAATTCATAATCATAATTCAATCTTACTCCAACAACAGAGGCTCTTTGAAAGCCCTCATGTTATTTGCTTTCAATTCAGCACCAGACGTGAAATACAAGCACCAACACACAAACCACAGCAGAAGCAGAGCAGAGATGGAAGCACTGTCCTTTAAGCAGAGAACAAGAGCAGGTGGAGACATAAAAGGTGCACTCACTGCAGTATTTACTTGAAGTGTTCAGATGATTAGAAATCACCCTGTAATTCTCTCTGTAACTATCAAGCTCATGAACATACACAGTTACTCCTCCTCCTGTATCATTAGATGCTGGAGCAGCTGGATTTCCTCATTGAGATGTAAAGAGCGATAATTAGAGACTGATTGCAGCTTTCAGTGACTATCACAAGATGCTTAAACACATAAGAGCCCTATTTACAATAAGAAAAAAACCCTGTTGTTTGATGAGTACTTTCATCTGCACACCTCCTTGTGAAATCTTCTGATGGATCAACATTTTTGTCTTTTTGCTGCCTGTAAATGCAGCACATGTCCAGTGAAATCCAATGTACTGCTAATGGCCAACATAGCTTTTTATTCACTTAGTCCACCTTAAATGTGGCCAGTCGGTTTTTTACTCTGACATCAGCATACAGAAAATGTCAGGAGGTAATTTGGTGTTCTCAGACTGAGTCAGGCTGCTCTGACCAGAAATAATGGGAGACCCATCTTGATATGAGATTGAACTGTTAAGGTATTTAATAATACCACTGATTCAATGTACGTTCCATATTGAAAACACAAAAAGACATCATATTAGAGTTTACATGACTGATCTAATAAATAAATCATGCAACAAATCTTATGTTCACACATCCAGCATAAAACCCACTGTAAACATGAAAAAATGTTTAATGAGGGTTTTAAAAGTCACAAATTTACATTAAAGATTAAAACTCTCTGTGCCTTTCTGTGTCTTGCTGTGCTGAATTCAGAGCATCGGGACAACACTGTGGGGATTGACTGAAAAAGAAATGGCTGTGACTATATTTTTCAGACTGCAATAGATCTGAAGGACTCAGAAAATAAGCAATATCAGGTTAGACTTAACAGACATGAGGAAACAGAAAGCAAAAAATGTCTCAATGAAAAGTTAAACAAGGGGATTTTTATTCCAAGAACAACATTAGTAACATTGTAAGTAAACATCGGTACCGTGGTGAGTGGTTATCATGGGCGTTACTTACTTAAAACTAACTGATCTGGTCCAGTAAGCTTCTCGTCAGCTCAGAGCTCTCTCAGCCCCACAGCGCACGTCCACTTTACTCACAGCTCAGTAGCATCAACTACTTTCGTGACTCCATCGTGACTCTGCCTCAGCTGCCAGATAAACACCCAAAGGAATCAAAGGAGACTGTCTGATACTATAAACACCACCAAAGACCTTAACCATGATGGATGATGCTGCTTCATTTTACCCAAGGACTTTTTTCAGAAATTCACTTCAGCATCAGAATGTTTTCAGTGTGATTTTACTCATACAGTTAGTAAAAATTATTTGATTTGTAAATTTCTTAGAGTTAGATTCTTAACCTTCAGAGACCTAAACATCCACCAGCAACTAAAAGCACCCACTGATCTAAGAAGTTTAAGAACTTCTGATCCACCAGTCCTATCAGTTCATTTAAGTAATTCAGGTAAAGTGTAGTTTTTCAGCTTTTCTTCAACTTCAGATATGACTCATTTGGAGGTTCAGAGGTTCTGTAATGAATGTGGAAATGCTGTCATCTTCTGAAACACTGATTCACCCATAAAACCCATGTAGTTTGATAAATGACAGTGGTTGTAGATGCCTATTTTTACACTCAGTTTATGATATATTTAGTCCGTTTTTATTGTTTTCCTCTGTTTTGAAAGTATAACCTCTGAATTTGTATGGAATTTGTATGACCATCTACACAGTCATGATATTAAATGTAGAAAAATATCCGATTTTCACCTTTCATTTTATAAAAAATGGTGATACATCATTTTGTAAATATTAAATGTATTCAAAAAATTTATTTGTAAGTCACCACAAAAATTGTTCTAGGCATTGGTTTTAATTACAATGTAAACACTGATGTCATTAATAAACAAGTGTAAAGAAGTTCTGACAATTTTCATTCAGGCTCACAGCAAAATTAACTTCCTGCTGCATTTTTTTCAGTCTGCTCTGTTTTTTTTTCTTATATTTTTTTGAGCAATGTAACAGTATATACATAAAAGTGGAATTACAGTGCATTCATTATACATTGTCTTTAATATTATCAGTCTGTTCTGTTAAAGGTCCAGTGTGCAAGGGGGATTTAGGAGGGTCTAAGTGCAGGAATAGAATGTAATATTACAGATGTTGTGAATTTTATAATCACATTAATACTAGAGTCAATGTGTTTTCATTACGTTTTGCTACTTCTATCTACAGAAGGAGCAGGTGGCCTTTCACAGAGTGGCCATGTTGTCTCAAAACAGACATACCCCTCATCTTGTTTCTGTTTTATTACAGATGGCATCCAGTGTTAAAGTGCATTACCATCACATGTTCCACTGTGAGCCAGAGGTAACACTTCCTTTACTAAAACAAACAGACTGGACAAAACCTACAACTTCATTGCAGGACGTCATTAAATAGCACACACTGAAACTTTAAATCTCAGATACTGCTAGTGTCTTTGTCTATTTATCTTGCAGTGTTTATGCATGAGCATCTGAAAGAACTGACTGATGTATTACTACCTTATTGTAGAGCATTAAATGCGAAAAAACAAAGATGTGAGCCTCAACAGTGAAGGTAGATGTGAGCTTACTATTTGGTAAGCAACAGGTCACTGTGGGCTGTTTACTAACTGAATTACTATCCTTATAATAAACTGTTTATAAATCATTTAAAACTTATTGCACAGTGTTACTCCACTTCCCTGTAGCTTGTGCCTGTTCCTGAGTCTGTGTGGACATATGCTCTAATTAGTACAAACTTTCTGTGCCCTTGAGACAGTGGAGTCTGTACAGATAAGGCCAGTTTATGGGTTAACGTGTTCTTTGTAAACAGAAAAGTATAGCAACTATTGAGTGAGTGTATGTTGAATGTGTGTCTGAGTGTTGCTTAATGTGTGCGTTTAGAGACAGCCTTAGGTCTTTGGGATGGCACTGTTCTGCTGCTCCCACTTTAATTGGCTGCTGGCCCTTCAGCCTTGCCTGAATGGAGAGTCATTTAGGGACCTTTCACTCTCACAGAGGATTGTCGGTTGCCGCTGCAGGAGAAATTGCATTCCTGTTTCCATACAATGGCTGGTCTGAGTTGGACGGGGGCAAGAGTATCACTGTCATTATCATCACAATGGAAGCTAATTCCACTGCCACTAGCGCCATTCTGAAACCCTCTGCAGCACCAGCTTATCAGGGGGCACCATGAGACCAGCAGGAAGCCATGCAGTCTGAGGCGAAGATTCACTCAGCACACACCCACAGACAGACACACACAAACACATTCACTCTGTTTAGAGTCTGTCATCAGAAAGAGTCAAACATCAGCAAAAAAACTTTATAAGACAGCACATCTCACTTAATGCACACACTGGACGAGCTCTAATCTGTATATTTACACTGAGATTTAGTGCCATTTAGAAAAAAAATAATCAAGCATTAATTATGCACTTGTTACACATATACCGCAGTCTAAGTCTTGCACTAAATGGACAAAAGTATTGGAAAATATTCAATTCAGGTGTTTCATTATTAACAGGGGGCTGTGCTACACAACAAAACATAATGACAAATATCTAAATATAATTACATATTGTATTAAATATCATTATAACAAACATATTTATTCTGCATTTACAGTTACATTTGTTTGAGTTTGGTTTTACTTAAATTTAATCAATGTTGAATTTTTTTTGTCATTATGCTTATTTTAAATGTCCAACTTCTAGATTTCTGGAATATTTGTCATGTTCTTAAATAGTCATTTTAAATGACAATTAACCAACTGGTTTCTACAACTTGCACCCAGGAAGAAAAAAGAGCCTCTAAACTTAAAAAATATATCAACATTTGTCATTGTAATTATTGTCAACTGATTGGCATGAACAATTTTTTTTTATCACATTATTTTAAATCAGTTAAAAGTGGTTGCCCTTCAAGCTGCAGATGTGATTAGTTTGTCCATATATATATATATATATATATATATATATATATCTCAATGTATTGTATATAAAGTAAATCAATATTAACGACAAACTAAAAGA
>JAPQRQ010000018.1:34716908-34733831 GCA_037367365.1 Apogon talboti | reverse complement strand
ACACACACACACACACACACACACACACACACACACACACAGAGGAAGCAGACAATAGATGCCACAAACCATTTTTTGCATGTTAGCTGCCATTGGTTTGACCCGACTGCGCAGTCTATTGTGCTGGGCAACAATCTGTGAGTGCTGCTTCACTCCGAGCCCTGGAAGAAAACAGAAATACTCACTTACTATACCTCCACAGCCATCACTATGGCAACGAAATGAAAATGTGTTGACACAATGGTTGAGTACATGTTGAAGTTTGTGTATTATTGTACGAAGAGTATGGACAGATGCATTCCATCACTGTTAAAATGAACCCAGAAACAATTAGGTCTCTGAATAATTTAATGCCAATCAAAAATAAAGACAGTGAGGAGGATTTTAGGCCAAGTGACAGAAAACAGATGTACAGTTTCTTATTATCACATGACAAGGCATTAAAATCATTCAAACTTTTTTCTTTACTTTAAATATAAGGTTTCTCTCCTGTGTAATTTCTAATCTTAAATTGGGGTTTGAGCCATAATAATATTGTAATGTGATTTCACTACACTTGACTTCACTTGTATCTCATAAAGTTGCTTAACTTCATCAAAAAAGTTTGGTGTCATGTCCGTAGGGACGGGCTAATACTTTTGCCATGTCTTTCGAAAAATAATATTTTGTGCTAATTCATTAAACTGATGCCAATTTAGGAAACGAGGCAGTGACAGAGAGCTGAGTTGCTGGTGCTTTGCCAGCTGGATTTGGACAGCGATGAAGAGTAGAATATAAAACCCACTTGAGTCTGAAGCTTAAAGGATTACCTTCTGATTGCCAACTAAAAACCAACCATAAACATTAAAGAAAAACAATTAGGTTTGTATCTGTCTCCTGGTTTCTAGTCCAGTCCTATGTTGCTGATTCGTTCATTGTATCTAAATGGCCGATATAAAGCCACATGCACTGGTCTGTTCTGCAGACACAAAGCTGACTGCATCCATCCTGCACATCGAGTCCTGAGTCTGCAGCCCGGATCATCCCGCATGGCCCCTGACTCCAGTACAAAGTGTGTTTACCGGTGACCGGGGGCTCCCCGAGGTCCGCGGACTCGGTGAAAATCCGGTTCGCGTTGATAAACAGGACCAACGGAGACAAAACGACAAATACATCCAAACACCGGGAAGCTCTTACAGTGGACCCCATGGTGAACCCCCTGCTTGTCTGCAGGAACAGTGGCCACTTGCCCACGGTTGTTCTGACTGCCTCCCTGCTCCTCCCCTCCCTCCTTTATTTCCAACAGAGTTCAGTCCGGTTATAGTCAGTATGCACAAAGACCACTTTACGCACAGTGGAGAAACCTAGACTGGATCGAAAACTTGTTGTGGGCTCTTTCAGTGTGCATGTTTTCAGATATCTAAATAATATTTCCGTGGAGCAAAGACCACGCATTTATTTTATTTATTTATTTGACAGGGACAATGCAGTCAGACATAGTTACAAAATTGCAGCTGATGTGATGCATATAAGTTTATAGCTAATGCTAATTTAATAATAAAATTATTACTAAATAAAAATGTAATAATAATTTGACCTTTGCAGAAGTCAGAGGTACAACTGGTATAAAGTCAGAACCCCTTCCATTGGACTTGCATTGCATTCAGTACTGAACATTGTGATGTAACATGTGACTTGTATTTAATAAGTTCCTGTAATGTTGATTCACTCACTCTTTTTTATACTTATTTCTAGTCTATTTATACTTATTTTTATTCTATTTTCCTTTTTAAACCTTTTATTCTACTATGGAAAGAATAGCAGACAAGAATTGAATTAAATTGTGTAACTGCTATGTTTTATCCAGTGCGTATGACAATTAAATCTTTTGAATCATTTATTTATGGGCTCAAAACTTTGCTCTTTTTTCAGTGATGTGTAAAGCGTGATTATTGAGAAAATCCCTGAATCCTGTTAATTAAACAACCCAAAAGTATTATCCTCATCAATGACAGAAATGCTTTCTGTCAAGAGTGTTAAAGCGTCACCTTTCTGGGTCTGCTGAATGCTGTTTGACTTATCTACCAGGGTAAAAATATCTGATATTTACCAATAATCTTTTGACAAGTAAATCTCATATGGTTGCCATTTTTTTCTTTGCAGTATATATCAGTAGGGATGCTCTCTACTTGAGGCACTTTATATTCAATTGTCATTAAATTAATATATTACTAGAACATGAACATGTGATTTGTTTGTAAAATCTAAATCTTAAACATAACTATGGCTTTAAAATGCTGCAGCAGATGACAGTACACTTTAAAAATGTACTAAAATAAAGGTAAACTTGTCATTGGACTGCCACTGGGGACAAAAATTGCTAAATCATCTCAGGCTCCACTTCCCGGCCTTGATGACCGAGAGGTTTACTCTGCCGCGTGGTTGAGCATGACCGCCCGTCATTGTTAAATGAGGGGAAGTTTGTTTTGCAGGACTGAAGTCTATCATTCAGATGAATCACTGGACATGAAACTTCACACTTGAGCTAAAGATTGGCTGAATTTCACAAGGTCACTTTTACATTTTACAGTGGTGCTATATTTTTTCATTCAATCATAATATTTTTGAAACTATTTTGGTGTAGCAGAGCAGGATGTACATGAAGTGGCACAAATGAACCAGGTAGGTCAGAGACTATAGAGGTCCAGGATTGTGCTGGCTGGTATTCTGTGTTTAGACATGGTGACAAGGTTTTTTCTGGACTCAGTGTGGGAAGCGTGAATCAGTGTCTGGAGATGCTTACGCCTCACAATACCCCAGCCCACATTTCTCTGCCCTGAAGGCTAAATGTATTTGCAGCATCTGTGAGGGACTCTCTGACCCCGCTGATCCAAAATGACAGCTGTGCACACACACACTGTTCTGGGCTCCATCAGACACAGCCACCCACTGCGATGACTACCCAGGTAAGTCTAACCACTGGAACCTCCTTCGTCTTCCTGCTCAAAGCTTCAGAGCCTTTTCATACTCTTTGAACTGCTGTGTTGGCTTAATTCATCTGTAGGCACCCCTGAGGACAGAATATACATTTCTACTAAAAGATTTTTCTCATAAGTTTCCACTCTCACAGAGGCATTTGCTCAGATGTGTAACTCTTAAAATATGTTTCCTCAAAGCAAGATTTATATCTTTATGTTTTGAAGGTGGCAATGAACGATTCGTGGTTATTTGTTATAACTGCATAATGGCATGCACACTGGATTAGTGAAGAACTTTGATAGTAGTAACTCATTATTAACTAGAGACGCATTTTACATTTTAATAAATTTCCCTTTTACCGATTACAAATGGCAGTGACTGACTAATAAATGACCTAACAAGCTGACTGATAATGAGGCAAGGTTAAGGGTGCAATGTAACTTAAAAGATCTGGGATGTAAAGACAACAGTTTTGCCAAATATTAAACATGACTTATTTTTGTTTTTTTTTCTACCTGTCTTTCTCTCTGTGATTGCTTGTTGTATGTTGCCGCTGTTAACTGTGAAATTTCCCCAAGGTGGGATAAATAAAGTCTTATCTTATCTTATCTTATCTTATGACTGTTTAATAAAACCTCATATTGTCTAAAAGTTTAAAAACCTAATTATTATCCCACTTATTAACAATAATGTTTAATCACTGTAAAGTTGAACTGTAAGAATGGACCTAACCCACATCTGGTGGAAGGGCACAAAAGTGAAAGGTGTCAGTTCCCAGTGTAGTTTACTGAGCTCGAGGTGGAGATAAAACAGTCCACAATCCCAACTGAGAATTGTACAATTTAGACTTATTTACCAAAACAAAACAAGGTGACAAAAGAGTATAAAAATACACAAACAAATAGGAAAATATAATGACTTAAGCTAAGTCCAATGGCTGTTTAGGCTCAAGCAAGGTACACGTATACTCACCTCCATCAAAGATACTATACCTTAACTCACCTCCATGACAACTCACTGGACCTTCTATGTCCTGGATTATGTAACCAGCAGCCCACACCCACGGTAACACCAAGACGACAGTCAACTGCTTCATCTATAAAACCACACTTTCTATAATAAACAGAACATCAATGTACAAATATTTATAGCATGTGTTAATAAGGATACTTGAAAGATCTTTAGGTCAAAACCCAGGAACCCCCTCCCTCTGCACATCCCCAACTAAAAACACTTAGACTGTACAACCTCCTCTTTTGCCAGTCTGTTTATGTACATATGGAAGTGTGGGACTATGGGTTGAGTACATTAGGTGTTGGACATGGAGTATAAAGGGATTGGACTGATTAAACAATTGGTATTTGAATGGGTTTGAATGTGAACTTGGATTTTGAGGCCTATAGATTTATAAAAACCAAGCTAAACAAGTAGTTGCACATTCTTAACCATTCCTCACTCTATAAGCTGGTATAGTATAGAATGATAATACTTATTGTAAATGCCTGTGGGAACTGCATAAGGATTTAATGATAACCATGTAACTGTGGTGATTTACCATAAACTGCACCAGAAGTGGGATGCAAAAACAATAATGCAGTCACTGTTGTTGTGTTTTAAAGATAACTGGTATGTGTTTATAACTGTAGTATGGGTATAAATTTGTGTTCTTGGCACTGCAGTGGTTTACACAAGTTACAATGGCCATTTATTTTTATAAGAGAATATTATGTATTTTAGATACCATGTAAATTCAAGTCAAACTCTGATGTCCAGTGAAGAGAAAGAATTGTAACTCAGTGAAGCAAAATACAGTCTTCAAATGATATTCTGTCTGAAGATAAAAAGGGTCAATATATAAGGTACTTACCATAACTAAATTGTTATTAATAGCCTATAGTTACAGTTATAACTAGTGAGTCAAAATATTTCTTGTATATTTCACTAAACCACCACAGATAACAGTGGTTGAAATATTTTTAGAAATGATCTGCTTTGGAAATAATTCATAATAATTATTATTATCATTACTCATATATTGATTTAAGTAATTTATAGATCAGATTTCTAAATCTTACACCAAAAAGAACATGTAAAGTGAATATATTGTAATGTGCAGACAGTGTTTTGAAGTCTATCTAGTAGCTCTGAGACAAGTAGTCCTTTGGAGTAAAACCTATTCTCTCATGAATTCTCAGAATTCCACATATTGACCCAAGTCTGTATCCTGTAAATTACAGCCAGACCAGCATTTTAGACATAATGTTTCTTTATTTTTGACTGAAACTTGGCAAATTTCCATTACTTTTATTCTGGAGGTTTTTTTTTTACTTGTAGACATTCGTAACTAATGATAGTGGACAAGACTGACTGGTTTGCTACTAAGACATTTTTTTATAATGATTATTAGTCGAATGGCACCAATGACAAAAAAAGGGAAAACATAAATTTTAAGTTTCTTGTTTATGCAGACTAGTCATACATGTTTTCTGGCAAAAATCCTTTTTCCTCCACTTCAACATACCATGGTACAAACTACGCAGCTTTGACCATGGAGGAAGTCAACTCCAAATTAAGCAAAAGAAAAATAATGTGGTCACGTTTTTCTTAAAGTCTCTTCCCCTGATTGGCTCCTGAAGAGTAAACCCAACATTCCGCAGCGGTTCTCTGCAGCAGCTTTTCCACTGCCGGGAGTGTGGTCCCTCTCTCACCTGGAGTCCGTGCGCGCGCCGTGGGCTGCCTGCGAAAGGTTCACGCAGTCTGTAACTCATTTGAGGACCGCTCATCGTGGAAATATGTCTGCGTCACCTGTCGTTGTCGTCATCTTGCTGTGCCTCTGTTCGCTTTATTCTACTTTTGGACAGGTGAGTGCGCTGATGTAAGGTCACTAGAAATGTGCAAACACTCTCAAATCGATGTGTTTAATGGATTAAGTGCTTGACAATTTTGCACTGAATGATTACCAAATCATGCATTACTTTATGGAGAGGTAGTTCTTTATTATCCCCTATATATACAGTATATAACAGGTCCATGCTGTGTATGTGCTCACAAACCTTAAGTGACCTTCCCTTTGCACGTCAGCTTCTGGAACAAGGCCCCAGAGGCTCCACTTTATGAATGCACTCAATATATGTGTGCTTTGCAACTCTGGAAAACCTGCTTAACACTTTAAAATGCTGCATCTGTCTGTGAATGTCCCCTCTGTGGACTTTTGTGTAGATGTCTGAATCTGTGTATGCTTATATTGGTTTCTCTGCTTTTGAGACTCAGCCAGAGCCGTTATGTATTTGCAAAGGTCCAGTGAATTGTGGGTGCCAGTGTTTTTAGGCTAGACTCATGCACTGGATGTGAGTAAGGAGACAGATGGTTTGATATCTTGGTATCTCAGTGTGTTAATTCTTTAATCGCTGTGTCCAAATAATTGCTTTTCAGCAAATTAATTCCCAGCTCCTGCATGGCATGCCTCCTCTACAGTGTGGTAACGTCACCCAGTAAACATGAAGCCATGTGAAATGTCGCTTAGCGCAGGCAGAAAGAGGCCTTTGACAACTACACTATAAACACCAGTTAACCTTCAAGTGACTGAAGTTTGTCCAAACCCCAGTTCTATCCAAATCAGAAAGGTGTTTTCAACCAATATTGACTCTTCTTACATAACCCTGTCTGGATGAAAACACTAATTGGTTGTCTGAAAACATGCATGAGAGGACAGAGCAGTAGGAGCAGAATGACGCTGTTGAATGAAAGAGAGTAATGACACAGCGGAAATGGATGAAAAACAACTTACTGATACTCCCTCTCTATTTCAGCCAATAGAGAGGGAGGGTGTGATGCAGGTGGTGTTTACGCCATGTCTCGATGACTGACCCCAAACCTAAATCCAACACACTATTGACAAGTGATTGCCCACATTGCTGAGCTTTTGCTGATTAAATCCCTTCACCTAAAGTTACATAACTTTATGTAATGTAGATTTAAACATGTCGATGTAGGGCCACACCTGAAACCACATCACAAGAGCAAACTGGTTACTTTCAGAGAGTGCTTCTATGTTTATGACTGAGGCTTGACCGGTGCAGTTTCCACTCTGATCCTGCAGCGTTTACCTTTAACAGCACAGCCTCTGTACTGCACAAACCTTCAAGTGCACTCTCTCAGCAGACTTAAGTTTATTGACATGAGGTGGACCGTTTTTTAAATTTTAGTCCCTATTTGGAGTCTCTCCACATCATCATTTTATTTTAATATTAATATCACATTTAAAAAAAAAATAAAACCAGGATATCAGAACAGTAAAGGCCATTGTATGTAATGACTGAGTATATTATTGAAACTCTTTGGATCAAGGTATATTTTCTGGCTCAGTCAGAGCTATTGAATAAATATTTGACTGTAAAATCTGCAGAATCATGTTAAATGTCATGAATGAAGGAAAATATAAGAATGAATGGAAAGTTAGAACAGCAAGTCCTGTATTGCTTACATCACTGGCCCGTTACTTGCACTGGGAGAAAGTTTTCCATGTTGACACATTTCTGAATTTTACCTGAGCCAAGGAGCAGATTTTCTGTACTCATTAATTCATCAGCATACCATTCACCTTTTCAGACGAAATGAAAATATTGTTGCAGGTTTTATGACAGGATACAGTGCTCAAAGGATTTATGAGCATATATTCTGGCATTTTACTAATATCAATAAAAAAGAATTTCATAACAGTTATTTTTGTGACATCAGTAAACGTCATCTTTAGTTGTCAGTTGAAATACTAACCAGGTGCTTTTATCTGGTTTGTTTCAGGACTGTCCTAGTAGAAAGGAAATACAGGGCACTCTGAAGCAGGTGCAGAAGCTGCTCTCAGCACATGAAGCCTCGTACACGCAGAGTTTACGGAACCTGAAGAAGAAAATCAACCTGCTTCAGAGCAGCGCAGCTAAACAGACTACAAGAGCCACCAACAGTGGGAACACTTGACCAATATATTTCATTACTCATAATTTTAGTATAAAACTACCTGGCTTTCAGTTGTTTCATCCCCTCTCCTCTCCTATTAGCTACCTGTCCAAAACTGGATGCACCTGTCAACGGAAGGAGGCTTGGCAGATCACAGAACATTGGCCACGAGGTTCACTTTCTGTGTGACCCTGGTTATGAACTGGTGGGAGCAGAAAGCAGGGTTTGTCAGGAAAGCCTGGCCTGGAGTGGGCAGCAGCCGACCTGCCGAGGTGAGAGCTCACCTTTCGAGATCATCATTGCTCAGATGGTCACTCTCTCCGCTCCCTGTTCCTCAGCTTCCTACCCATATCTCCTCATCCTCTTCCTGACCATCACTCATCCTGTTATCTGCTATACCCACTGATCACTTTTATAATCCTGTCATCGTCTTTGTAATCCACAGCCTGTGTTGCCATTCCTCTTTTTGTGCATCATGCAGGTCACTAACATAGAGATACATTTCACATACATGATCACGTTTCCTTTGTAAGTACACAGTCATTGTCTAAAGAATGTACCGACTGCTGTGACACGTGATAGTCCAGCCTCACTGTCATCTGACAGCGTTCTAACTTTAAGATAACAGCTCAAAGACTGTTTGATCAAGTAAGGGCATCCTTTAACATTAACGCATCCATTCCATTTTTCCTTCTTCCCTCTCTAACACACACATACTGTATGCCATGATGTCACGTTATCATAGCATCAAACGTATTGGATTGCATATGGCGCTCAAAAGTAACACAGGGCTTCAATTGTACATCAGTTCTTTCTGTCTCTTACTTCAGACATCAATGAGTGTGCTTCGTCTCCGTGCATGAATGGAGGGACGTGTGTGGATGAAGTAAACCAATTCTCATGTGTCTGTGCCAAAGGCTGGGCTGGAGCTACCTGCCAGAGCCCAGTGCCAACATGTGGGTAAACTACACTATATTACCAGACCACACACACACGCACAATTGTTAAACTACACCATACAGCTTTACTTTAAGATGACAACTTTAGACACTTTTGGTTTGGGTGTTGTGTTACATTAAATATCACTACACCTACATTACAAAGGAGTGTTCAGCTTTACACCCCGGGCCACATTTTTTATAGTCTAGGATCCAACTTCCTCCTGGCTGCTGAAGGAGATTACACTGGCTGGTGGTTTGGTTTGCCAGTACAAGCAAGTGCTACATACCACAAAGTGGGTTCATTGAATTCTCGCCTGAAGTCCAAGGCGGCGGTAGCTGAGTAGCAGAAATCTGTTACTGGATGGTTAATGCAAAAACAGTTGACACCCATTGTTTTTGTTTCTCCAGCTTTTTCTATATTTGTGTTTGTAAATGAAGTTCCACAAACTTACCTCTGTGAATTTTTACACATCAGTCAACCTATGAATCTTAAAGTTACCTCTGTACTTAAAGCTGCCGGAGCTGAATGCTAGAATTTGGCCATACATACCGTCCTTGTGTAGCTTTCTCCTCTCAGTTCAAATCAGAAGACAAAATACAAAGGTATATGAACCTGATACATCTAACCCATATTTAACCCACGCTACCTGCAGCAAAATGCCCGTGATTAATAAAAATCTGGTTGTTTTCTACAGCCCAAAAGGAGGTACTGCATAGATGCAAAAGTCTCATGTCCTCTCAGACCTTTCAAATTACAACATGTTGAAAAGTCATTATGGAATTTTTGTCACTGATGCTAAAAAACTACCAAGTACTTCATCTTGAAATAATCTCTAGACTGATATGAAACTGGACACAAAAAGTATCAAAATCTGATGACCTAATGGTGCAATCTGGAATAATGTACTTTTTTGTTTTCAATGTGAGTGGATCATAAGATACCTAAATAAATGGGACATGCCCCAACTTTATCAGGTGTCTCTAACAGCCTGTAGGCTGATTTGTATGTAAAGTCCAGAGATGTGATGTTCACTCTTAATCCTGAGTGCCTCAGTGCTTCTTTTGTTCTATCATCAACAAATAACCAGGTCTCAGCACAACTGACTCCAACACAAACTCCTAACGGTGCCATTCTTAACTTCTTCCTGAATGTTACACTTTACATAAACCACATTGTATAATATAATCGTAATCTTAAAAAGAAGTAATAAAAAAGTATACAAAACCCCTTTGTTTTGCTGCTGGTTCTAGACATTTTTACTGCCATCTGAGTGGTCATCAGTAAGTTTTGTGACACATCATTGAGTGAAAAAGTGAATATCTCTGAATTGTAAAACTACTGCAGTGAAAATATAACAGCAGGTTGTCTCTGTTGTGTTCCTCATTCAGTCTTTGTCACCATGACAAACACCTCTGCTGCCACCTCCCCAGCCGCTGCTGCTACCTTACCAGCTGCCACAAACGGGCCCTTTGTTCGTCCATCACGTTGCACCATAGTGCAGGGGACCACCCACTGCACCTGTGAGCCAGGATACACCATCTCTGGCAGAGACAGCAACACCTGCACAGGTATGACCAACATCTACCCTGCAACTGCACCAAAAATGAACATTCATAAACTTGTACAAGTGTTTAGTGTGTGTGTTTTCTACCCTCTAGACATCGATGAGTGTGAGCTGTTTCATAATGGACAGGCTGGGAGACTATGTCTACATGCATGTGTTAACACTGCAGGAGGATATCGCTGTTCCTGTCCTGTTGGATATGATGTGACCCGTGATGGGCGCAGCTGTAAAGGTACACCTATTAGGGCTACACCTGTACCTGTTTTCATTGTCAGTCCATTTCATTATTGAAGACCAACACCAAAAAAATAACAGAATTTTTGGACGTTTGAGAAACCCTCTTTTGAATGACTCTTAGTTAAATACGAGTTAAATGTGAAAATGTTTAAAATCTAATGTTCATACAGAATCAGATTATAACTGAGTGTATATACCACCTACTGTAACTCATCTGTTGTAATAAGGGTTTTTGTGTTTGTTTTTTTTTTATAGATATTGATGAATGTGCCACTAGACAAAACAACTGCACCAAGGATCAGACGTGTATTAATACATATGGTGGTTACCAGTGTGTCCGTGTCGACTGCCCTAAAATCCCCAATGCTACATATGTCAAGACATCACCCATGTAAGCATCGTCATTAATACTTTCACAATCCAGGTTCATGTTCCATTTTAGTGATGTGTTCTATTTGAATTGCAGAATAACAAGAAACACAAAATTGATGTTGTTCAGTTTAATTCTATGCGCCACTATTTAAAATCTGGATTTTGACTTTTGCAGCTGCATCCTCCTTCATTTTTGTTTGTTTGTTTGTTTTTTCTATCTAGGCGTTGTGAACGTAATCCATGTCCTGTGGACAACAAAGCTTGTTCTCAGACCCCAAACTCCTTCTCCTACCATTACCTGTCTGTTGTGTCTAACTTGTCGGCCCCTCGTGTCATGTTCCGGGTCTCAGCGCTGCGCCCAATGGGGGACACTCTTCGGTTTTCCCTGCTAGGGGGAAGGCAAGTTCGGCGTCACTTCACAGTCCAGCGTTCAGATCGTCTGACAGGTCAGCTGATGCTGGTGAGCCCTGTGCAGGGCCCAGCCACTTTGGAGGCTGAAGTCGAGATGAGCGAACTTGAAGATCGAATGCAACTAGGCCGGTACATCACCAAAGTAACCATGTTTGTTTCCCAGTATGAGTTCTAAAAAAAGGGGGATGAGGGTTAAAAACATGCTTGTATGTGCTTGCAGCATATGGGCCACTTAATGTCAGTCAACATATGACTGGTTTGGATTTAGCGAAGGGCTCTCTCTGTACGTGTGGATGTGTGATCATCTGATTTATGATGATGACAGTCAGAAAAGTCACTTAATATGCACCTCACCTGTACTGATGCTGCAGGTTATGCCGCAAACTGTCAGTGTCAGCAAAAACGTGTAGTAAAGTAACCATGAGAAAGTATTTGACAATAGAAAGCACATGCTCTCAGAAATGTATATTGAATTATGTATATTTGGTATGAGTTAACTATGAGAATACACATTTTGTTAGTTTGCTCGGTAGGTTCTGAAGACGTGCATAACATGATTTAACACTTTAAGTCCATGATTTAATGAAGGGTATTTGCAATATGCTGAAGACAACATTAAATAAAGCACTATTTATGTAAATGCATCACTTTGTATTTATGCCATATATTCTGTACTTACAACCATAATGTGTTACTATCCTGCACTCTGCTTTACTGCTATGTTTTATTCATATTCTGGTGTCTGTATTAATCTTCTTCTCAAACAGTTCTTACACAGTGTAAACCAGTTGGAATCATGTAAAATGTTTCACTCATTATCTGGAAATACAAAGAACAATAAACAATATAGTTTCAAGGTTGCAGATCTGTGTTACTTGAAGTGCAGTGTGTGTACGCAGTGATATACAGTATGTGAGCAGTGGTTGTTTGAAAAACAGTTCAGTTCACGAAGTACAGAGCAGTGCTGTTCAGTCGTCCAGGCTGCTCAAAGGGCCACTGTGTCCTTACAGTACATGAATATCTTTAACTTTTGCAAGTACACACAGAATATCAGAATGTCATTTGTATCCTTAAAGTACAACCCCAAATAAAAAAAAAAAGTTGGGATGGAAAAGAAAATATGAATTTAAAAAAGAAAACTACAGTATTAAAATTATATTTACTTACTTGTATTTCATTGTAGAATGTGAACACAAAACATTTAATGTTTTATATAATTAACTTCATTTCATTTGGAAATATGCACCTATTCCTGTCATTTAAGTATTCACCACTTTAAAATGTTGCTATTTCTTTTGACAACACTGAAGATGGACTGAAGACACTAACTGATGAACTATTTCAGATGTAATTTTATCCTTTTTTCTTAAGGGGTGCAGTATGGGGTCTTCATCGTCATATTTTAAGTCTGAGGGTCTGCTTCACATTCTATCATCACACCAGTACCACCCCTGCACCCTCTGTCCCAACTTTTTAATGTGTTCAGAATGTGTTTTTGTATTGCTGTATTTAAATATGCATGGATATCTCTGGGAAAGCTATTTTGAAGGCAGTGCTGCTTCAGAATGTCACTGTATTAATGGTGCATCACTGATGTGCAAATAACCTTTGCCATGGACCCTGACATAGCCTCAGACCGTGTTGTTGTTTCTGAACTTGTTGCTGGTAACAGTCTGGGTGGTCCTTTGTGTCTTTTGCCTGAGAGCACACAGTAGCTATTTCTTAAAAAAATAATTACCTGGAATACTGATTATTCTGACCACAGTTCATGCATGCGCTAAGTTATGGTCGTCCATCCCAGATGCCTTAGAGCCCAGAGAAGTCAACAACACTTCTGGACAGAGTTAACATAAGGCTTCATTTTGGTAAAGAATATTTGTATTTGGTATCTCTGGATGTATGTATTTATACATCCATTAATATCACTGTTTTCAATTCTAATTTGCATTTTCCAAACCATCCCAACATTTTTTGATTTGGGGTAATAGGTTGAGAGGAAAAAGAGACAAAATATGTATGTAATATCAAATAACTTATTACCAACATTTTCTTCATGTTACACTTTATACACAAGGAGACATTTATAAAAAACAACAAGAAACACTAGTACTGAGTAATAATGTAAAATGTAAGTGAATCTGAGAGAAGCAGGATGTTTCAGTGGAGACAGAGTGTCTATAGTTGCAGAAAGGGCTCCATACTGAGGCTGAGACTCAGCGATGACACCACTGAGAAGGTGGGGGGAGACTGGGCCATGGGATCCTCAAACGAGATTGCACGCTGAGTGAAGAAAAAGATGCACAGAGATAGGGTGGTAGACAGACAGTGATGGCTGAATAGAACCTGAACAGAAGACGGTTCACGCTAGCCAGTCAGTCTGTGGCCAAGGGGTGCAGACTGAATTAAAAACTGCTGTCTTTATTACCGCTGCAGAATAGACCTCTCACTGTTGCTCTCCTTTCTGTTGTTACTTGTCTTAATGGAAGCGAAAGCCAAAGGGGAGTTGAATGGGAGGGTGTCCTTGTGTCTGTCCCTCAGGGATCCACAAAGTCCAAGAAGCAATCATTTAGTATCAAAAGTTCACTCCACAGCTCCCAGCCTAGCATCCAAATAAAACCCTTCTTGTTCTGCTGTATTTTTTGTCTTTTACCTACTGCAGTGCTTATGCAGCATCCAACCTGGTGCTCAAAAAGCAAACACATGCAAAGTGGGCCATGTGGACGTCTGAGACAGAACCTGTCTTGGTGTCCTGAGTTTAACTATTCAACCCTCACTGTCCTCAGTTTCTCCCCACTTCTACCTTATCATATTACAACCAATTCCACATCCATATACCCCCCACTCCTCAGTCTCCCTGTCCTCTACTCTGTAGCTGTCTCCAAAGTGGCTGAGTCACGCTCCACAGATAAAACCCATTCTTAATGAGTGCTGGTAGCGTGCACAGCATGGGAAACCAATATCCTGATCTCAGTCCGGTTGTGTGGTAGACAAAAGAAACCAGCGCATACTCTTTGGCAGTGGATTGGGTTAATACTGATATGTAGTTTTGAAAGAAAATACCTAGGCCTCATTCCAGGTTTAATGGTAAGCAGAAAGTGACTGCATCAGTTGGAGATACAGTCAGGCTAAGGTTAATTTAATATGGGTGTGCAGGGGGCAAAGTGTAGCAAGAGTGACCTGTGTTAAGTGTCAGGAAGTAACACTTGACTTTACTACAGGCCAACAGTGCAGGGCAGGTTAAACTGGTAGGATATGAAGTTGTAATGTGCTTTACTTCGCCCAAACTAGACATCTGATCTGCTTTTTCAGAATTATCCCCTCAGCACATACTCAATTATTGTCTAGTCACTAATCAGGGACTAATTTTTTGTTCTATTGTCTTGAATTAAGTAGTTCTGAAAGACAGTTTATTCAGCTCTATGGTTTGTGCATATTAAAACATGGGGTTACACTGCCCCCTGCTGTTGATTAATGAGACATGCCGCACACTCCGTACGCAAAGTCTGATAACAGTGAAACCACAATCCGTGATGGCAGGACTTAAAGCTGAAAAAGTGCTTTATGGACTTTTAGTGTTCCGGTAGACACTCTTTATTTGTTTATGATTTCTGTTGAATAGAAATAAGAATAGAAATAATATATAAATTTTACAGAAGCATGATTATTATAGTTAATGACAACTAGTATAATCAGTATGGAAAAAACAACTGAAAGAAAAAGAAAAATGACAGTCTTCAAAGATGCTGAAACTAAATAAAACAGCTCTGAATAATGCATAATATATCAAAACAAAATACAGTTTCAGGGAAAAAAATTTATGGATGGAGGATGAATAGAGCATTGTGTCTGTGTTGTTGTTGTCTGAGTGAATAACTAGAACCTGTAGTTTTTCTTGCATGTAATTTGTTTTCTAGGCCTCTTTAGCCAATGCCATGTCCATCAGTTTGCTTCATAAGCTTAAAATCTAATGCTACCACCTATTAACCAAAGTTAAATCTCACTTATGCTTTAATGCAATCATCACTTTCTGTGACTCTTCCCAATTAAGGTCCTCCATGTTTTTCAAGGGACAGAGCTTCACCTCAAATTATGAAAAAAAAATACAGTGGATTGAGTTGAGCTGTGGAAAATCTGATAAAAAAAAATTAAAAAACAGACAGATGCAGAAGAAAGTGGACCAATGAGATGCAGATTCGAGATGAGACAAAACACCACCTGTATAACTTTACTGCTGGCAGCACTGACATCAAGTGTTTCAGAGTTTGACCAGACTGAGAACATGGTGATTTGTCAACCTCCACATCAATAGGAACCACATAGTCAAAAAAGGAAAAAAAAAACCCAAAACTTAGCATTGGCGACAGCAGCCCACTTTGCAGAAAATAAAAGAATTGTATGCAAAAGTCTCTGGGTGATGTTCACAGTGGAAAAAGGAAGCTGCTCTAAGGAAATGCCCATTGTAAGAGGCGGGTCTCATATCTGTAAGCACAGTTTGCATCCCTCCTGCCTACCTCTTTTGTTTTCATCAAAGGTGAACAGTTCACTGAGTCGCAGAGTAAACAATATGCATAAATAATGGTGTTGTAAATCACATTTGATACCAAAAATCTGTGAAACTAAGCAAAAAACTAAACAAAAACTACTTTATTTCTAAAAATAAAATAAAACTTCTCTTACATTTATAACTGAAACCATAATAAGTATGGACAGAGGGCATTGGTTATGTTATTTTATTGGTTATTGGTTAAATGGTTGGCGAGTAACATCTTGCCAGTGATTCATACACAAGTTAATGAAAAAATATAATCTCCATATCAAAAAATATATCTGTCAGTTCAAGATTACTAAAAAATCTTGTATATAGTTATGATCATATAATATGTGAGGAGGTATCAGAGCACTGATCCAAATGTATGTTTTGCTGGTAGAATGTCCAAGTCAAAGGCATTGCAAAGATGCCCCTTTTCACATATAACAGATTATATCACTTTGTAGAAAGAGGAAAAAAATATCTCATTGATGAAATTAATATTACCTTGTGGCAGTGTATGAAATTGACTACAAAGAGTACAGTATTCATATATTTTCTTGATACTTGTTTCAAGAAAAATAATCATCTCTAATGACTTTAAATCAATCCAATGTGCTAGTGAGACTTTGATTGACAATATTTTTATGGCTTGGAATTATTTCCTCTCATTGGACTAATCTCAATATTTGCCGATAGCATCATCACGGTAAGTTCAGTTTGTCACATTTCAGATGCATTGTCAATCAAGTGTCACAGAAACATAAGTCGTGATGGTCATGGTGTGGTCTTGACCAGCACAGTTAGGGCTAGGGTTAGGGTTAGGATTTGGGTTAGGAGTAGGGTTAGGGTTAGGGGTCAGGTTCGAGTTAGGGTTAGGAGTAGGGTTAGGGTTAGGGGTCAGGTTAGGGTTAGGGTTAGGAGTAGGGTTAATGCAGTTAACTGGGTTAGGGTTAGT
>JAPQRQ010000018.1:34692939-34705998 GCA_037367365.1 Apogon talboti | reverse complement strand
GCGTCTCTGGGGGGTGGGGGCTACGGAAGCTCCTGAGGGCAAAAGGCACACTGTAGCAAGAGGAGAAAAAAACTCGATTTTTTTTTTAAACCGTCCGCAACAAAAAACTCGAATTAATCGATAAAATCGATATATCGCCCAGGCCTACCTTCCAGTATTATTATATAGATGTATATAGATTGAAATGCATGTGTTAGAGCTGTGGCTCATCTTTGTGGTTACAGCTCAGTCCAGTTGGATGTCTTGGTAATGGGCCTCACGATGATTATGAAGGTGACCTGTTTGAGGAGCTGGAGGTTGTAGAAGACGTTGAAGAGGACAGCAGTCATGCTAGTTTCAACCGAGAACGGCGCAAGTATGAAGTGTTTTTTTTTTTTGTTCAGAAATTACAGCACTTCTGTTGAGAGAGACATAAAGACCAGCAACAGTGATAATGTCCATGATATGTGTGTTCTTATTTTGTATTTGTTCCGCTTCTTCTTGGAGGCAAGTGAACCTGACATGGACCAAGAAGGACATGCTGTCAGTACTGGCACCTGGTGGTAAAGGGCTGCTGTATCAACTGCCAGAACAGGACCGGCACAAAGCTTTAGCCAGGAAAGCATGTAAGTCTGACAACGCTGCTGTAGTATGTGTTTTACATATTTACTTCTGTTTGTTAATGTGGTCTGTTCTGAAAGGTTCAGATTACCCATAGTTAATGTGACAAATTTTAGTGAAAGGTCAAAACAGGTGTAGGGATCTGTACTGACCAGAAGTCCACACAACATTAGCATCACCCTGAAACACAATATGGCAAGGCAAGGCAAATTTATTTGTAGAGCACAATTCATACACAGGGTAATTCACAGTGCTTAACAAGAATGGAACAGAGACAATTTAAAAGCACACAATTACAATTAAAACATAATCAATAGACAATTTAAAACATACAATTAAAACATAAATAATGATCAATTAAAATAAAGTAAAAGAGAAGAGTGCAGATAGATATGCTACCCACACAACACCATGCCTCACTTAAATGAACAATTACGAATCATTAATAGTTACGATAACTCTTATTTCTGTGCAGCCAACTCCAGTTCAGGGGAAACATCTGTACGCGAAAGTCTGAAAAGTTTTGAAGGAGTTTCAGAGTGGGGTCTTCTTCAAGCACAGCAGAAGATTAGGGAGTTGTCTGTCACCATCCGCATGAAGGAAGAACTCATCAAAGAGCTGGTTAAAACAGGTAGACACATACAATTCTACTATAATAATATGAAATGTCTCTACTAAACCACATGTCAGACTTGCTTCAGGTCAAACTTCAAACTTGTATCCACTGTATAATGTATTAGTTTAGTTTTGTGTCAAACAGTTTGTCTTTCTGTTGCAGAGCTGAGCACCAAATGTGAAGGATATTGTTTCGTTGGATAAAACACAGTATTTGTTTTTTAGGTAAGGGAGCTCAGGCCCTTAACAGACAATACAGCCATAAGATCACTGCTCTGGAAAATGAAGCTGTTCAGGCTCGACAGGAGCTGCAGGAGGCCCAAAGGCAGCTCCAGGATCTGGAGAGGCAAGAGAGAGAAATCAGCGTGACAGACAGAACTAGAGCACAGGAATGTCGCAGGAAGATAGCTGCTGCTCAGAGCAAAGTTCAGGTTTGATTGTCACCTCTCTATATGCATGCATGAAAGCACACAGAGGCATCAAAAATTTTCATGAAGTTAGTTTTTACCTTTTCCTGAATGTGAACAACAAAAAACCTGTCATTCATTTGTAAATGTGTTTCCTTGGTTCTCATGTGTACTAGGTCCTCAGCCAACGTCAGAGGGACACAGCTCGTCTTGCTAACTTGCCTGCACAGAGTGAACGCCGCGTTTTAGAGTTGGAAAGAAGTGTGCAGAGTATGAGGCAGCAGCAAGAGCAGCTGCAAAAGAGGCTGCGCCAGGAAAGTCAGCAAAAACGGCGTCTGGAAACTGAAATGCAACGAAGAACTCATAGAGTCAAGGTACTGCATAGGATATCACATATGGTGAAACTTTTAGTCAGATCATACTACAACTTCAGGCCAGTTAAGCAGAACAACATTAAAAAATCATTAAACATCAACCATTCATCCACCCTCATTACAAGGTGACACTGGCCATTCATAACTCACTAATAATCTGTACCTTCCAACTCTCACTTTATTTTCTAGGAACTGGAGATTAAAAATGAGCAGCAGCAAAAGATCCTGAGGATCAAGACTGAGGAGATTGCGGCCTTTCAAAGACAGCGACGCAGTGGCAGTAACGGCTCTGTGGTGTCTTTAGAGGAGCAACAGGTGGGATGGAAAATGTCCAACATGCAGTAATTATTTAACTGTCTATTCAACTTACTGGACCTCAGTGGGAATTATTAAAGTTAATGAGCTGTTGATTTAAGTAAAGAAATATGACATTTTCATATGGAGCAGGTAACTACAAATATACTGCACAATTTGAGAAACAATTTTGAGAAATATTTGTACATATGAAGCAGCAGAGTGGCAGACTGTATGGGTTTTTGTCCTCAGACATGCACTGGTTTATACATGAGCACATTGCAAACATAACAGATGTTTGGTGTGTTTGAGTAGAAGTCCATACAATCGTAAGCAGCACTTTTGTGTAAAGAAGTTAAAATGATAATGGTTTCTAGATGGACAGTATGTAGTTGTTTAAATGCTCATGAATCAACATTCGTAAAATATTAAAAATAATTAAAGTTTGACCGTAAATCTTTTTACATACATGCTTGTATCTCTTTTGTTGCTCAATAACTATTGATTAGTCTAACATTGGATGGCATTATGGGTTCGTTCAATAGTACATTAACCCCCCACCCATATATGTGTTTGTGTCCTGACCTGCTGTGAGCAGAAGATTGAGGAACAGAAACGCTGGCTTGATGAGGAAATGGAGCGGGTACTTGAACAGAGGAGAGGGCTTGAAGATCTGGAAGGAGAGCTCACTAAACGAGAAGAAATCCTGGCGAAGAAGGAGGCCCTGCTGCAGGAACGTAGCGGACTGGAGACCAAGAGGCTCCGCTCTAGTCAGGTATTAACCCTTGTATGATGTTTGGGTCTGTGGGACCCGTTTTCATTTTTTTTAAAACACATATGCTGTTTATATTACTTGTAATTGGGATGAAATAAACATCTGTTGAGTATTTTAACATAAAGTTCTTTGATTATGTTGAGTTAAAAACCCACAAATTCAGCGGGTCCACCTGATCCACGACCACTGGCTGAGTATCCAAAATACGAACACCACACAACTGTTAACAAACACCAGTAGCTCAGATAAGCAGTACACTAAATATATACCTGTCACCTTATTTTTTACTGCATCACTCTTCCAGGCCCTGAGCAAAGACCTGGTGACGTTAACGGGGCGTATTGAGACTCTTGAGAGGGAGCTGAGTGAGAGGAACGGGCTCCTTCGCAGCAGCAGTGCTCAAGACTCACAACAGATTCGACAAGAGATCTCCAACCTGCGTCAAGAAAAAGATTCTCTGCTGAAGCAAAGAGTTGAGCTGGATGATAAACTGCGGCAGGGTAACCTGCTATCACCTGAGGTCAGACATTACACTGGGGTTATTACAGAAATGTGTATTCTGTGGTTTCTACACCATCAGTATTTATGTTACTCTGTTGTCGCTGCTCCCATGTGTCAGCGTGTTTTAATATCCTTGACTGAGCCCATACAAAAACTATCAAATTAATGGCAAAATTATATCACAGAAAAAAGATTAGTGGTTCCTCCAACATAAGCAGGTCTCTGTAGTGCCATAGGCTGTTGCCATGTTTCCTTGCAGACAGCCACATGTGTGAGCTTCGCTGGTCAACAACAAAAAAGTCCACTCACTAATGGCAGCCATTGAAGATGTCAAATTAACTCTAAAGAAAGCAGCCATGTTACCTCCATGATACAGAACTAGTTTGGTTTTGAAGGGTGCACCAAGGATCCGACCACAGTACTATGTAAAGTGTGTTTTATTAAATCTAAAAGTATAAGCATGAAACACCCGCTCCAGCACTAGAAACAAATGTATTTAAGCCCCTATTAGTTAAAAATAATATCCCTTGTAGTGCTGCTTTTTGTTTCTGTTGTTTGTTGCTGTTGCACACATATAGCAGAAAACTAGTTTTGTCTTGAGTCAATGTGCACAGAAAAAAAACAAAAACAAAATTGTGAATTGTCCTTAACAGGGAAAAAACAGGGATTTAATTAGATTTTAGTTGGTTGTATCATCCAGCAATGCTGCAAACATATTTTAAAGAAATTAAAGAGAAAAATGCAAAAAATTGAAGAAATGTGCCCGTCAAGGATAGTGCTAAGTAGTGCTGAGTGGAAACAGATGTATTATCTTCACTTGTGATTGAATGTTGGTTTTGTTGGTGTTGAGAGTCTCATTAAGCCCATCTGTTCCCCTTATCAGGAGGAGCGAACCCTTTTCCAGTTGGACGAGGCCATTGAGGCTCTGGATGCAGCGATTGAGTACAAGAACGAGGCCATCACTCAAAGACAGAGACAGTTGAGGGCTTCTGCCAGCATGCTCTCACAGTGGGAGATGAACCTCATGGCCAAGCTCAGTTACCTGTCTGCCTCTGAGACCAGAGCTCTGCTGTGCAAGTACTTTGATAAGGTTTGTATGTGAAGTTTATCGTCCGGTTACACTGATGTGATTAAGATATCAGTAATGTGCATGTGTTAATGTTCGCCCTTTCATCAGACAAACGTGCGGTGTCAGAGGTGAAACATTAAAGCCTCTGTTTTGTACAGGTGGTGTCTCTGCGTGAAGAGGAACGTCGGCTGCAACTTGCCCTTGCAGAACTTGAAATGCAGCTCGATGAGCAGCAGAGGCTGGTGCAGTGGTTGGAGAATGCCCTCGACCGCACACAATTAGACACAGACCGACGGCTCACACAACAGCAGAAGGAACATGAAAGGAGTGTACAACTCCTCCTGCAGCAATGTCGAGGTATGTGCCACATGGAAAACAAAAATAGATTCACTACCTCAAGAAAAGATGTTGCATGTTTTTGCTCATGAGTTACTCCACGAATAGATATAAAACAGTTTTACCATCAAAGATTCTTCTAAAGGTTTTGTATATATTTTCACACAGAATATTTACCAAATAAGCCTGCAGTAATAATTATATGTGCATACCTGTTTGGTCCTCACAGAACAAATAGATGAAGGTCTGGCAGGACGGCAGCGGCATTATGAAGGATGGATCCACAACCTCAGCAAAGAGCTTAACCACTACAAGGCAGCAAATCTGGAACTAAGCAACAAACTAAGAGAGCTCTGTAGTTCATCCACTCAGCCAAAGGAGAATACCAAAGGTAACTGAACTAAAACGTCACAGTGGGGATCTTTCATATTGTTTTTGTTGATAATTATTGAGCCATACTCCTTTATATTCTAAGACGATTGGTCGAGTTGTGTGTCCAGTTGTCCTACTATGTTTACTAATTACTATTTCTGTCCCCTTTAAATTTTTGCGACACACATACAGTGGTGGAAATATGTTTTTGGACACTCCGTGCATCTGTGATACATTGTATTAAGAATCACTCTTAAGTCATTGAACTCTGCAAAGTATTAAGACATTCTCCAAACCCACATGGTGCTTCTGCACATGCACTGTTCCATCAAGGTCAAAACTAGATGTTTCAGCATAGGAAAATTTATCCAGGACATGACACATTAAAACTGAAACTGTCAAGAGTTTTGTTTCGTTATTTTTCCTTGTTAACAGTAAACAAAAAATGCTTTTGCATTTGGTCGTGTCTGTCTGATGCAGCCACACCTTTTGAAACACAAAACACTTAACAAAAGTATTTCAAGATTATATTTGAGAATTTAAAGGGTGTCCGAAAACTTTTCCACCAGTATAGTATCCTGTTTATCACAGGGGTATTTACCAATGCAATCAGCGATTTGATCAAAATAACGGAACAATACTGTATTGTACATCATATATTTGCATAAATAACGATTCTACATTTGAAATGGACTGTTTTCAGAGCAATTGTGTGAAGAGCAATATAGATAAATAGTGGGCTCTATAATGCTGTTATTGACCAATGAAAAATGAATATAATCAAATCTCTGTAGATAAGAGGCGTATAAACTCATCTTACAGAGTGGGTTTGAGGGATCACATCATCATTTAACCACACGAACTTTGAATTTTATTTTTCAGTCGTGGCATCTGAGTGCAAACTAGCAGCGGTTGGCAGCATGGAGAAGCTGAGTCGCTGTGCTGAGGACAGCCAGGTAGGCAGAGGGGCTGGACAGACGGACAAACCCTCCAGATCCAGGGACGAAGTGCGTGAGCTGGTCAACACCCCTCTGCCGTCGACATGGAGACGCTCCTCCCTGCCCACTGAGGAACCCGCTGCCATGGAGGAGCTGTGGCTCCGAGCAGCCGGGGACACTCCTGTGAACCGTGTAGTTCAGTGTGGGATGGGAACGTGGGGCGGGTCCACATCCTTACCTGTGGTTAAGTCTCGTCGAGAATCGCGTCGCTCCAGCCTTAACATTGGACCACTCATCTCAAACAACGCACTGATCGACGTGCGGAGGAATCCTGTCTGAACATCAACCCAAGACCATTCACATAGACTTTATTTTATATTTTCAGTTTTTTGGTTGTGTAATGCCTTTTTAGTTTTTTTTTATTTCATTGGTTATACATGCATCAAGTTTTTGGATAAATGGTCAACCACAGATTTTAATACAAAGCACTTTCACCACAATAAAAATCCCAGTTCTGTAATGAATCTGCTATCTACCATCTTACCATCCATGCAACTGAACAAGCCTTCATTCTTTCTTATCATTACATTTAATAAAACAATAGTCATTTTACATTCTACCACACACTTTACAATCATCTGTTGTCTTCATGTGTCACTTCCATTGAAGTTGAGACTGCTTTTTAATATCTGGGTGATACGTTTGGTGAGTAAAACTGCTGAAATGTACATTTTTGATAACTGTTTGCAACTCAGTTACACTACATAAAGTACATTAGATTAATATACTAATGGGTTTTATATATTCAAATATTAAATAATTTTATCACTGTGTATTGTTACTGTTACAGCAGAAGAAAATCAAAGGGATATTTCATCATCCTACTGTGGACTTCATATATTTAATGTAAAATAAAGACACCATCTATACACTAGAGGGCAGTATTTCATTGTCAAAAGCCAAGCCAGTGTTTTTCTTTTTTTCCTCTGAACTAAAACTTGGAGTGAGTTCTGTGCCCTATTTAATGAAAGAAATAAAAGCATTTAATGGCAAATCATGCTTTGTTCTTTATTTAGGGCAAACACTGCACCCAGCTAGTTTAGTGACCTAAAAATTATAACTAATTTGTAGTTTGTCACCTATTTGGCACTTGCTTATAAATGCAGTTTTTTTTTTCAAGCTTATCTCACAGTAAATATTTAAATAAGTTGTTAATTATAAGAATTCCACCTAGGTTTATACCAATCAGCCAATACTGTGGGACAATTCTTATGACCTGAAAGCTTTTCTGTGTCTCAGCAAAAAGGTTGCTACTAAATTAATGCGTTTTTTGTTCTGTTCTCTTTCTTCTTAAGCTGCTGTGAATTAGCTTTTTGCATTGTACAAATGGAACTTATTCATATTATTAGTTCCAGTTGCATTACTACTGTTTCATGCACATCAAATAAATCCAGTGTAATTCAATATCTCAAGACATTCAGAAAACTGGGTAAATATAGTGTCTAAACTGCAGAGGGTAAATTTAGTGTTTTGCACTTTACATTTTTCTATTCTATTCAAGACAACTAAAAATGTTAGTTTTATTGTCACAGTTATTAGAGATGAATGGTTATTATAACAAGAATCATATTTAAGCTTTGAGAGAATTTCCAAAGCTATGTGAATAAGTTATATTTAATATTTTATTACTAGAAGTAGAAATGTTTGACCCTGCACACCTAAATTAAACTACCTTGTTTACAGTATACCCATTCTGTTAAAGTTAGTTACATGTTCTACAGATCTTTGGATGTTGAGTAATGGAAACAGCAAAAATGTACCATTTGTTTCGACAAAGCCCTGACTATTAGTGAAGCTTTAAAGCAGCGATCTGATTCGCAGGCCTCTGTGTTATTGTTGCCTTGTGCTCACAGTTTTACACACCAATAAAGAGGTGAACTGGTCCAACAGGGAGCTATAACACTGGCCGGCAAGTTAAAAACCTCCAGAATAATAGTAATGAAAACTTTACTAGGTTTGAGTCACTAATAAAGAAAAATTAAGTAAAAAAAAAAAAATGCTGTAGTTTCCAAGGTACAGTCTTGGGTCAAAATGTGAAACTGTGAGAAGTAGTGAGAGAATGGGTTTTACTCAGAAAGAGTGACTGTGTCAGAGATACTAGATCTACTTTAAAACACTGTACATTACCATACATTCACTTTACAGGTCCTTTGCAGTGTTAGATTTATATATCTATTGTCTAAATAAACCAACATGTATGTGTAATAACACTTTATCATAAACACTGAAAACATCAATTAACCAGCAATTTTGTCAATTGTTTTACAATTCATCTTATGAAAGTATATAAAATTAAGCACATTCAATTTCTGAGGCAGGAATTAAAAATAAAAAATTGTAGACCAGTGCAATCAATACAATCACAGTGAGAGCAGGATACTACATGTACATGTGTGATGAAAATGACTTTCTTCTGCAAATTCATCCTCTCATGTCCTGTCAGACTTTTTATCTGCACATTTCTGTCGGAATCTTCTTTTATTTTACCACTAGGGGGCACTAAAACTGGAAAATACTCAGGTCTACAGTAGTGACTTTGGTGGAAATCAGTTTAATATGATGACCTCTACTTTTGGGCTTGATTTACAGCACTTTTAAGAATAAGTATTACATACCTGGATTTATGGATGATTATATAGCCAAGTTGTTTTCTCACAACAGTAACATGGTAAAATAGGATCTAAAAAAAAAAAGCACATCCACAAAAAATGAAATACATGGACGTTTACAAGAGCAGGAGTTTCACCTTGTATAAAATTATGATTGAAACGAAAACGAGAGCAAATTTGGTAGAATTAAAACTGGATAAAGGCGCATCTGAATCACGATCCAGGCTGAAAACGCACCAAAATTGCGTGTGCGCGGTCCAGCATCCCAAAAGTGCACACACGCACCGTCTGTGATTGGCCGAGAGGATCTGACGTCAGTGCAGCCGGGATCAGAAGGCGTTTAGAAAAAAGGCAGAGAGGAGGTGAGAGGAGAAAGCTGGAGGCTCCGACAGGGGACACCACGCAGCCTCAGGACCGTGGACTCTTACAGATACACTCATACCCACGCAGAGTGGATAAAAGCCTCGTTCGCGTCGGAGCATTTCATCTTGTGCGTGGACCTCGAGACCTCCTCACGGATACAAATCCAGGGAGGATCACTCACCCGCAGCCCACAGCCCACCGAGCACCGACAGCTTGGCCAGATGGGGTGGGATTTATCGATCTGATCCACGCGCTCACCTGTTTCTGAAGGCTCCACGCAAACACATGTGTCCTGCGCACCTGGAGCCTGGAGGATGCTGCCGACGCGCCTTCTTCACCAGCACATGTGGATGTTTTGGTCTCCATGCAGGCGACGTGGGGCATCTTCCACGGTGCATAGTGGGTCTTTTGGATTCAGTGGTCCTAACCTCGTGTAAGTTCCCACGGATCAGACGTGCTCCTGTCACCTACAGGCGTGATTTAAAACTGAATCTGAGGCTGTTGTATGTTTTGGACACACATCTGTGTCCAATGGAGCCTGGTATTTCCATGTTTGTTGTATTAAACGGGCTCGTCAAAGCCAATGTCAGTAGATAAAGTCATGAGTAGTAGGCCTAAGACCAGGAGAAGTAAAATCAAAATGCTCTCACAAAAAATATCATATGGCGTAAATACACTTTCAAAGTAAAGGTTTGTCTGTTTTCTGTTTTTACGCATATAACGCATGTTATTGCATGGTGATAATGGCGCTACAGTGGTCCATTTGGAGTAACCATCTCTACAGCTCTATTTAGGGAACAAATGAACTTCACACCTGCGATGTAGACTAATATTTAAGAATACAGTTCCTGACCGACACTGATTATCTGCAGAAATAGGTTTAAACACATACATTTATTGAAGACAAATATTAACATGTGTAAGAGCTCTTTCATTCATTTACAAAGAAAGTGACGCATCTATTTCCCAATTAAAACGGCTGACGTCACACGCACTGGCGAAGTAAGCGTGAGTTCATCATGGGGTTATTTTAAGTAAATCTTAAAACACATGGGTTTACTAAATCAATAATTTTAATAAGGCGTCCCTCTTGCTGTTATAGACACATGTATTTGACAGGAATGTGCCCAAGTTGTGCAATAAAAGTGATTTAGGTTCAGGACTCAGTAATATTTTGACTGTAGGATGATAAATAAACCATTACATTATGCTTATAAATTTATATTTGCACTCTCATTATTCTAGCCTCTCAGAAGATGCTCTTATACAGGTTGTATTTTTTTTAGTAAGATAGTGATCTTTCTTTAGTTATACTTTAACAAAGAAAATATTACATCAGTTTGGGGGCTGCTTGGAAATGATGTGATACCAAATACAGGAAAACACAGGTACATGTCCTAATATATATATGTCAAACTGTTAAATGGGATTGAGAACAGCCTGCAAAATGCTTATATCCTTACAGTCATTTACAATTAGTCGGCAAAGGCCCAAAGGTCTGAATTACAGTCAGTAAAACAAAAGGGCAGCTAAAGGGCAGGTTATTGATGTGAATGATGTCCAAATTCGGATTTTAACCTGAAATTGGTTTTATCTGCTTGGAGAAAATCATGGAAGGAATATGAAGGTTAAAGATTCTGTGTGTTTTCATTGTAATCAGGCTTTTAACTCCATTGTGATTTTTTTTTGTTTGTTTGTTTGTTTCTTTGTTTCTAGGGATCCTCAGACTTTTACCTTTTGCTGTTAGAATAAATGCCGGAGCCTGTTCCTGTCTTTGGTTATCTAGCTGTATGAGTGTTAATCATCCATCATAAAGCTAGATAACCGAAAGTAGGAATGACCTCCAAATCATCACCTTCCTGCATTAAAGTGACGCCAGAAGAAAAACACAAAGGCAAAGACAACAGGATGAGCTGTGTTATCAGGTAGGTTTGACTAAATCTGAACATGCTAATTATGTTTTGTGTTGGTCAGTCTCTAGATTTTTATTTCAGTGTCGTAACAGTGCAAAAAAATATATATATAACAAATACTTCTATCATTTTGTTTCTTTGTCTGAGGTACTTTTGCTTACCTCTGCTTTGATTCTTTTTTTTTCTTTTTAAACTGTGGGCTGATTTAGCTCAATGCTGTAAATTTCCCAGGTTTGTTCATGTGCTTTTTTTTTTGTTAAACTCTTGAAAAAGAATCAGTATTGTACCATCCAGGACCAATTACTGCTTTCAGAAACCCATGAATATAAGATTTTTGACTTTACTATTGCATTGTTTGAATTTTTGCAAGATTTCACAAATAAAAGGCAGAACTAACTATTCTTCTTTAGAGAATAATTATTTACAGAGTCTGTTTTTCTTCCTCTTCTTCTTTTGTAGAGAAATGTGTGTAAAGGTTAAAAATTCAACAGGTTCCTACTGCAATAATTTATTCCAACACAATAATATTACCTCATGCTGCCTTTACACACACACTGATGATATTTATATGCTCCTTATTTATAATACTTCGGCAGCTTCTCTTTTTTAGAAAGTCTCTGATGAAACAAAACTGAAACAGTTACACACAATGTTACACACAATGGGATTAAGATGCCTTATATTACAACTTGAAAAATGCTCAAATCAATCCAAAAGTTGTATTATCTAAATAGAAAAAAATTCTCACCTCTTATTTCTCCATTTGTCATTTTCCTAAAAATAATAATGCAGAAGGAAAAGTACAACACCTGTATATATGTGTGTTTATATGTATGTATGTTTGTGTGTATGTGTGATATAAGATGTGATTTTTATGTGTAATTCTGTGTTCTGCTGCAGGTTTCATTGTCTGTCTGGTTAGAGATTTTAGACATCATAACATTTAATCTGGTCTGTGAGGTGCTAATTAAAAAGAGACACTCCTATCGCTTTCCTTAATCTAATTTTGAACAGGCACAATGAATTTTACGTTTCTGAACCAAACATTCAGGCAGCTGGAAACTTTCACACTTCAGAAATTTCCACAGGCCGTGTGTACAAAATATCACTCATGCCGGGTCAGGGTGCCATCTAGTCTGATAAAAAGAAAAAAAAGTCTTTGCAGGTTAAAGCTCAGCCTCCTTCGTTGCCAGAGCATCATGTAGGAAGCCATCTTGACGGAGACTCACTGCTGCCTCTAAAATGGTTGTGTTGCCACATATAGGACTGCATTAATTGATTTCTCGTTAGCTTCTATCAGTCCCTCATCAACTCTGTCTTTAACCTTATATGTCTTTACTATTTCTCTGCTTTAAAATACCTCTAAATAGTTCACATTCATGGTGATTTCAGTGAGTATAAATGTAAACTGCTTCTGTAATTTAATAGTGAATAAATATCTGTGATTTAGTTATAGAGAGGAATTGAGATATAAGATAAAAACATTAAAACAGCTCTGGTTTATCCTTGACACATGTGATATAGCTCTAATGTCACTGTTAGCCAAGAAGGGAGATATTAATGTAAAATTTAAAGCACAAGAAACCTTTATATAAAAATGTTCTGTCTATATAAAATAGGCCTAATGCAATCAAACCCTCGTTAGATCCTATAAAATACATAAAATAAAACCTACTTTACATTACTAAGTCTAACAGGTATAGATCCAATTAAAATAGATCCAAATAGCTCTATATCATATCTTAAGGTGTATTTTTGAGGGGTTATTAAGACACATGTGATCACACCATATTTATTACAAAGCAAAAAAACCCTTATATATATATTCAGTAT
>JAPQRQ010000018.1:34672941-34692839 GCA_037367365.1 Apogon talboti | reverse complement strand
ACACACACACACACACACACATTTGTGTTTTTAACTAAAAAAAATGGCACTTTTATGTTACCCGGTTCTTCTCTGGAATTTTAATATATATGTACTGTTTGTTTGATAAATCCCTCACTGAATCCTGAAATTTGTCAAATTTAGGGCCTATTATGTTGCACTGACAAAAAAGAACAAGCAGACCAAATGAAAAATTTAAAATAATTAATAGTCTATACAGTTATGAGGATTCCTGCTTTTTTGAGGCAGTGAATGAAAGGCCACAACATCAGGCCTTCAGTCTGTGTGTGACCTCTGTATACATAAATACACTTGATCTATTTCTATATTTCTCTTAATTATCAGTTCAATTCACTTTGTATTCAAGGGTTAATATTAATCATCATTTTAAATATAGTAGGATGAAGGTGCAAAGAAATATTTTTTTTTCCCATTTTTAATTAAAGTGCGCCACAGGGTCGTAAACGTATAATGATACTAACTTGAGTTTTTGTTAATGATTAAACATAAATTGCAGTTTAGATGCATCTTATGGTCGGTATCACACTTAAACAACAAATAGAGAAATGCCTGTTGGTTTGGTTTTTATTCCCCTCAAAATAAACATTGAAACAATTACGATATACAGCCTGTATTTTCTTCCTAAAAGACCTCATTTCCAGCATCCGTCAATTTGTTATTTTTCTGTAATTTCCTCATCTTTACGCATAATTTGTTATCTACTGTATAGGCCTAAATTAAACCCTGTTACTTTTACGTTAATTTCAGTCTCACATTCAGTGTTTTTTTCTTTGTTAATGACTGTCTGATCCAGAAAACCATGATGTTGTCGAATAGATAAATGCATTAATTACATCTGGACATTAGGTCTAGACGAATCCAAAACGCATCAGCACACGTAAATGGCAAATTAGTCTCACCAAAAACAAAACCTGGGACAATGAATAGCTGGCCTATAGACAACAGGCCACTTACTAATAAACGGGCCTGTTTTATCCGTCTGTTGAAACTGAGAGCATGAGCCTGATGCAGGACAATGTGCCGCAAACATCACCGCTCCTTCCCACTTACAGAAAGTCTCCCTCCGACGTGCGCGCACTCTGTCGGTCTGTCCTCCGTGGAATAGACCCGGGATAAGCCAGGCCTGCCAAAAACACAAAAGTGGCTTTACAAAAAAAAAAAGGGGAGGGAGGGAAATAAAGAAAACAATCACGCAACTCCTGCTCATAATGAATAGCACCCAGACAAGCTCCGCATATTAACATAATTGCATAGAAACGAGGGGAGCAGAGAGTATTTAAAGGCGCAGCAACACCCCACGTCCACGCACCCACTGTCATCTGCGCGAATGTCGAACAATACAAACATTTATCTAAATGTTTCAGTTATTGATAGAGAAAGCGCACAGTTTTAGGCTTACAGCATCTAGTCCAATTGGGGTAAAATATTTTATTGCATGAAACCTGTCACATACTAGAAATAAAAGACTGCATTAATAGGACAGAAATTAAACTGTATCTCATTAATGTACATAAAAGTGTATTTGTAGCCACAGGCCCACTGAGATGGAACAGAGAAATATTAGAAAAAAAAAAAGAAGTCAGGACAAGGGCAAAATAAGCTGCCACCTTAAATACTGAGCAGAGCAGAAAATAAATAAATAAATAAACCAGATTAATTAAAAGGTTAACTCTGTCTTCTTAGAGGTGTGTTCTGATTTTTAACACCTCACACTGCCAGGGATAAAATTCAACCGAGCCAGTACTGGTGTGTTATTCAGTGTTGGCTTAAAAATAAAACACATCCAGTAACCCTCAATACAGTGGTAGCTATGCCTCTATATTTTACTGAATTTCCTCTCAGAATTTAGATGTTAATTGCCATGGTTGATAATTGAACATCTCAGTTTCATATATTTTAACCCTTAAAGCTCCTAGCCATCTATATTCCACCTGTGTTTCATTGATTTCTTTACCATATCAAAGAGGAGTTTTGGTTTTAAGAGCAGCACAGCATAAGAGAGGGAACTGTTCCTTTATTAGAAGCCATGCTGTAATTAGAGAGAAGCCTGGGGGAGGGGCCAGTGTGAGGAGCACTGATAATAGGAGCCATAATACTATACCCCTGCCATACAGAGTACACATGCAAATCACTACAATACGTTCACGCATGATTTTATTTACATTTTTTACATCAGTATGTGTGAAAAGACAGACTAATTATTTGTAGATCTGAAATTGAATTGAAAATTGAATTGAAAACCTACATAGCCTTTTTTTTTTACCCTAGAATTTAATTTATAGAGATATTTTGATGCTTTCAGGTATACAAAATGTATTTATCTGTAACAGTGTAGAGGTTTGATATAGATAACATGATATTTTGTTATTATGTAACAGTACCTGTTTGCAGATTTTTCCTGTAAAAGCAAACCATTCTATGCACCTGTAAATATGTACTGTGTAGGTGATTTTTTTCTCACATCGTGACCCTCTCAAAGGCTGCAGGTCGGTGTTCTGCACTGCTACTGCAGGAGACCTGTTGGTAAACAGTGTAGCCACAGTCCACATTATCATTCTGATCCTGGCCCCGCTCCACAATGGCTGCTTTGTGAAAGGAGCGCTTGACAAAGGTCTGCCACTTCTTTTTCCCAACATTGTATATGTGAGAGGCTGCTGCAGTAAACGCTGAGCAGCGAGGAGGGAACGACGCTCCAGACCAGACAGTGGCAGATGCTTGCATTAGCGCTGCAGCCATAAGAGTGTCTCCTGGAAAAGTTGGCCCTTTGTCTTGCTGCCTCTTTATGTCTGTGAGGGGCTTCTTCACACTGAGAGTATGCTCTGTGTAAGAGTGTGTGTGTGTGTTCACAGTAGTACTGATGTAACACAGCTGAATATGGATGTTATGTCAAATGCATCTTTAGTTCATATTAAGCACAGAACACAGCTTTAATTTGTTCACATATACAACCAAGTTTGTTTTGGTTTCTCTGAAGAAAATACAAAACATTGAAGCAAATGTTCAGGAAAAAAAGGAAATCTATCCATGAGATGTGGAAATACATGAACTTAAATGTAGTCCAGTAAAGTCTTAAGCCACATATTACAATAGACATTATATTTGAAACACTCTGGAAAGTAGTATGGTTTAAAGTAAAATAGTTTCATCCTAATTATCCAAGAAAATCTCTAAAACCCCTTTATTTTTGTCTGAAAAAAGGAAATCTGACAGAGGTTGCATAAATAAATGGATATATAATGTCTTTTTATGAGCAATCTTAATTTGCTTCAGTCTCAAAGAGAAGCATATTACAAATCTGAGAGGACTTTAAAGGAAAGTTTAAGAATATTAAAACTGATATGAGCAAAAAGCACATGACTCTACTGGACATTAATTTGATCATAAGAAAGATTGTGTCTGTTCGGTGGACATGTTCAGAGACATTTTGCTCAGCTACTTCAGCTGATGTTTAGATGGTGTCTTATTTATATAGCACACATTACACCCAGGTTAAGATGAGAGGATAAGGTCTGTCTGGGTGTCGTGTGCAGGCTGTAGTGTTCAATGACGGTGGGAACCATCCATTCTAATGTTCCACACTGTAGTCTGTCCTTATCTAAACATTGCAGTCTCCCAGCTCGTATTGATCCATCTGACTGGAACCTGTGTCAAACAGGAGCGACTCCTACTCTCCTGAAGGCGGCACATTGTACGTCCCCGCAGCCCCCTTTCCCCCCCAAAAGGATACCACAGCTGCGATCCTGTCTTAATCTGGGGATAAACGCGATTATCCTGCTATGGCTTGTTCTTGGCTTTGTAACAGCGACAGGGGACCTTTCACAGCTCCTTTTTTCCCATGGTCGAGTGGGTCCGAGCAGCTAAGACCCCTGATGTGGACCTGTCGCCATTCATCAGCTTTAGGCTGGCGCAAAAACACACATCACACTGACTCCGAGACAGATACACGGAGATGAACACTGAAAATGGAAAGCTGTCATCACTGAGCTGCAGCTCCTCAAAGTTCACATCTCATACATGTGAACTTTCCTCAAACATCTTCCCCTTCCCTTCGTTCTTCTTTTAATATCTGTTCACTTTACCTGCTGGTTAAATTTAGGAAGAGTGTGTGAACATACTATAAAAACGAGCCCACATTTATTTTATTACCTCCACTAAAGACGTTTTAATGTCACACACGTCTGTTTACTAGTTTGTCTGTTTGGTGGTTTGTCTGTTTGCTTACAGGATTACACTTTTTTTTATTCAACTTGGAGGAGGAGGATATGGGCTAAGGGTGAACACATTACATTTTGGAGGAGATTTAAAAAACAAAACAAAAAAACAAACAAAAGTGGATCACTGTTTTTTCATTTACAATTTTCTTTTTCTTTTTTTTATAATAATGGAAGAAAGCACATTTGATTGAATTACAGGACCATGGGACCTTGGTAGAGGTATATGCTACTGAGTGACCTTTAAGTTCTTCCTATATTTAGAATTGTTATTTTAATTATTATTCAACATAATTTTACCTAAGTTGTCATATTTATTTGTATGATTCAAAAGTGAGGAAACTATTTGAGCAGAAGTGAATTGGTGTATTTGACACATATTATGTTATATTTATTATTATTATTATCATTATTATTATATTGTTGCAATCTGTTCAATAGTCAGAATTAAATGTATTTTTAATGTAAATCATTATGCAATACAAATATGTATTTAATACAGACTTTTGGAAGCCAATAAAACTTTAAAACCTTTATTTTATGATGCAAATTGTATTATTTCATTTTTTTATCGTGACCTATGCTTTTTCTGAATTATTCCAGACCAGCTTTTAATGGAGATCTATTCTGCAGATGTTTAACTAACATATTAAAGTGCTGAACAAAATCTCTCAGGAGCCAATTTGCATCATCCCACGACAGTCACACAGACTACCAGTCAAGTTCAAGTTCACAGGCTCGAAGTGTCTGGACTCTTCATTCACTTTTGTCGTTCCTCCTCCTCCTCCTCCTCCTCCTCCTCCTCCTCCTCCCTCGGGTCTCCCTGCACTCTGCGGTGACTGCATGGCGTTACTATGACAGAGGGGCTGTGGCGTTGTTATGGCAGCAGGCTGGACGGCCCAGCTATGTGCTGGTGAAAAGGACGGCCTGTCACAGAGAGAGAGAGAGAGGGAGAGAGAGAGAGGGAGAGAGAGAGAGAGGGAGAGAGAGAGAGAGAGGGAGAGAGAGAGAGAGGGAGAGAGAGACAGGGAGAAGTTCAGGTTCCCCAAACAGCTGGGCACAGATCCCCCCCTCCACACACACGCACACACACCATCACCCTTTCAGACACCACCCAGACCCTGGGAACACCAAGAATCCACATTCATCATCCTCATATATGTTCTTTCTCTCTCTGTCCCTGCACGCCCCTGTCTCTCTCCTCCCCTTTTCCCTTCCATCCCGCTCCTGAACTTTTGCATCCATCCATCACTTAACATCACTTTTACTGCACACTTTCATTAAACCTCCAACCAACCAGCACATACATCGGATGTTTTATTATCTAACTCTAACCATGACCCTAATAAAAGAAAAGTCCCTTAAATTTAACAACTTACACAGTGGGATCAGGTTTATACTCCATCATGTAGGAAACACATTGGCACACACACGTCAGTTGCCCACACACTTCATTTTTGACTCTCAAATTAACTAAACAAAAAATAAGAATAAGAAAACAAGTGTGTGTTAAAACTCTGACTCATTGTGGACCTATGTATTTGTGTATGTGTGATTGTGCATGTGTGGGAGGAAAGAAATCAAGCGACAGACACACAGAGAGAGATTTTGTTGAGGTCTCATTCAAGTTTGAGCTTGAAAGGCTGATCATTTGCATAAACTGCATGCCGTCTGGGGGGCTTGGGGGTGGCAGCCATACTGAGAGAAGATATGAGAGAGCATTAAAAAAAGAAAGCACAACCCTGTATTGTGGAGCTGCAGGAAGAAAGAAGAGGTTTGAATAAGAGAGAGGGTGAAAATTGGCAAAGAAAGGGCCTAACCATGTCTCTCAGTGGGATTAAATTGTCCAGGAACCTCTTTATCTATAATTTGGTGAATCTGGAAGGGCCATGGCTGCAGTGCTGCGCTCAGCTGAGCTCCTGCCTGAACTTTATAAGAAAAGAGTCACAAATGGTGGCTGATGTGACCACTTAAAGATCAGCGTGATTGTTCAGAAATGTCAGATGCCATTGTTTTACCCGGATATTTTACTTGGATTCTTTTGTTTCTTAACTTTTCCAGGAAGAGGCCACAAAGAGGCGCCTGCAGATGTGCTGTGGATGATCTTCAGAGCTGATGCCGGTGTTTTAATCACAGTGATTCACACACCATTAAGTGACATTTTGCTTCTGTGTAATATTAGACCACAGTAATGACGTACTGCCAATTTGAAAAGAATCAATTTTGGGAAATTAAGATTTATATGGTATTTTAAATGAAATATGAAATGTATTTTTTACTGTCTTGCTCTTGCTGTTTTTGAAAAAAATAATTTGTTTTTTGTGTTTGTTGTTTTGTTTTTTATTACAGTGTTTAGATGCAATTTTTTCATTTAACTAAAACCATAAGCCTTCAAATGTTATTTTTCTGGATGCAATAAAAAACGAAATAATGAAAGGTTACAGTGTTTGTTCACAACCACGTCGCTAATTTATTCATATGACATTTTAAGTGATGAAAACCAGCTGAGTTTGGTTCTTTTAACTGTAAAATAAATGTTAAGAAATATTCATTATGAAAATCTGTGTGTGTTATTAACAGTTCAACATGGTTACAAGGATGTCTTATAAACTGGTGAGAGGCTTCTCTGTCAGCACCTTGGACAGAGGCGGGGGAATTAAAACAAAGGCCACATTGTGTTTTATTTCTATAGTAGAAAAGAGACTAAGACCAACTCACCAGAATTCAGAGAAATACCGAACTACGAGGGATGAGAAAATATTTGTTTTGGGAGCAGGAAAATAAGAAACAAATGAAGTGCAGATCAATGAGGGTATAACATGGAAGGACTTATAATAGGAAAAAAGACAGTTAAATATGGAGTCACCACTCACATTTCACACACTAATGCATGAACATAGCACAAGTTTAAATAAATAAATAAATAGCTTGATGTGGGTTGACAGCCATTTTCTTCTATGCCCATTAGAATAGAATAGAATAGAATAGAATAGAATAGAATAGAATAGAATAGAATAGAATAGAATAGAGAGCATTTTATAAATACCACATCCACCATTAATGAAAAAATACAGAATATAAATAGAGAAAGTTAAAATTTCAATGGAAAATCAACACTTTCAATTTTTATTAAAATTTAATTAACATTTTAATTAAAAATGTGTTGAGGTTTTACATCTTAACAATTAACCATACATGCAGTGGTCCATTTAAATGAACTGCCACTCCAAATATGAAGACCTGCTGTCCGACGACTCGGTCCATGGGGACAGAGAGTCATGACCTTTACTCTCTTGGGACACACTTTGACCTGACACAAGCCGGCAGACACGTGTGTGATCCCTCTGTGACCCGTCATGTTATCTGAGGAGACCACAGCATTGCACCACATCATTTTACCTGTAGCTCATAGAGGGAAAATGGTCATCTGAAGCTGAATATTAAATTTAAAACTTCAATTTATTTTTATTTCAAGTCCTAGTCAAAACTCTGCGTCATCAGACACCTGATATAAGCTTTAGTTCAACCATGGCTCACCTGTAGGTTTCTTAACATCCTCTGATCAGGCTGATTCTCTCTCAGGACTCCAGTTTGGATTTGACAAATACTGACAAACATTTTACTATAGAAATCAAATGTTAAAGACCATTCAATTATTCCTCATCTTTATACACTTTCATCTTTTTGAACAGCAGCACATCTCCCTGTTTTAAGTGCATGTGATGTATGTGAAACTGAAAGAGCTGCTGGCTGCAGGTGTTCTCTCTCACGGCACTCAGTGTGTTTTCATTATTTATTCTGCACAGATTTTCTTCTTGTCAACAGTTAGAGATAGATGTTGTCTTTTGTGTTGGGAGTCACTGGAGGTCACATTACTCACTAAAGCTGAGAAATTAATTTCAAAGCTTTGCTGTAGGGAACAAAAGCACTTTTATGTGCTGTTTTATGTACTAGAATTTATCATGACATTCTGTTCATTGCATTTTTGCACCAAATCTGAGCTGATTCATGTGAAATAGCTTATTTTAGGATTTAATCTTTTTAAGCACTCAGCTTAAAATGCGATGGGATTTTTAATGTGACATAAAGAAAGGCAACAAATGGATTCCACTTGCTTTTTGTAGCACATCATATAATGAAAAATGACAAAAGTAATCCACACCTGGATACCATCTTGCAAAAATGTGGCACTCTGTATCAGCACATTTAAGCAATTTGCACATTTTACTCTGTAAGCAGGAAGTGAGACACAGAGAGACACAGACGTTGTGGCACAACCTTGTGAATTACGAGTAGGCAGCTGTAGACAAGGTTTGTGTCTGTGGAGGGCTGCATATGATTGTCCAGTCATTTATATCTTCCAACTGAGTGAGCATTAGGTCTTGTATTCTGTGTTTGCATAACAATAGAATCAGGTCCTGTGAACTTCCCCAACCTATTGACCCAGCTCCCAAGACATGAATAGCACTGCTTTGAGGCTCCCCAGCCTCTCAAACAGGCTTTAACCATGCCTTAAGTCCCAATCATGGTAATTTAATATATCTTAAGCCTCTGGCTGTTTTGCTGGAGCCCCTCCACAGTTTGTTTTAGGCATTCACTGCTTTTCACCTCATCACTGATACTCCTTATTTGGGGGAATTTAAAGGGCTGCAGTAGCACTACAAGCCCCTTTATTAGCAGCTGAATACACCTTGAATCTATGTAATTAGAAAAGTTTATCCTTTATTTTTCTTTTTTTTTTTTAAATGACAAGAAAGTGGAAATCCACCACAGATCGATTCCTGAAGTCCTGGTAATGGTAATGAAGTACAGAAAAAAACATTTTACCGCTGTTAAAACAGCTGTGTTAAACTGCTCAATATGAGCTTAAAACAAGAACAAGTAAAGAATTGTCAGCAACAAATCGCACCCGAAATTTAGAAAGTAAAAGAGTTAAGTGCAGAGGTGTGAATAACATAATGTATCTGTGATTTCAAAAGTGAAATCTGCAGAAATTATTTTTTATTATTATTTAATACTAACTAGACCTACAACATAGTGGGTGTAACCCTCCAACATCCACTCAAGTTGCAATCTTTTCTGTTAAGACTCAAATATATCCAGTGACGAATGAAAGAATTCATTAAAAAACAAATGTCTTTCTCATGACAAGTATGATGTCAGTGAATAATTTTCACTGAGAATCCACAAAAGTGTTTTTGCGGAACATTTAGATGGGTGACAGTGACGTTGAGATTTGACCTTTGGGAGACAAAATGTCATCACTATCAAGAACTGAAAGACAATTGTTTGGTTAAAATGTAACTCAGAGGTGTTGTTTCATTACAGCATAATCACAATGAGCCAAAAGTGCCATAGTTTAGTCTTTTTCCTCCACTTTACTGGTCTGTCAAACTTATACTGATAAGAAGTGAAGCAGCAGAGCTACACCTTCGTCATGTTGGACTGAAAGCCTTTGGTTCTGTTCTCTCCCACTGAGTTATACCCAAAAAACATGCTTTGTAGGTTCACCTTGAACTTGACCTTTGACCCCTAGCAGTTAGTCCTTAAATCCTGGTGAACATTTGTAGAAAACTCTGAAGAAATCCCCTCAAGACATATTTTTTTACCCCCTCTTGACCTTACTCTATTGTTTAGGAAATTGAATGCTGTGTTTTTGTGTTATTCCTCTAGATTATGGCTTTGTACTTAAAAAACAATAATCAAACAAGCAAAGAATTTCCCCCAAGACATTTATAAACTATGTGAATATGATTAATAGATGCATAAAAATGTTTATTGTTGTAGATGGTTCAGATGAAGGCAGAGTTTATATATATTTAGTTAGTTGCATGTAAGTGATTTCTTCTGTGTGAATGGGTTTCCAAAATGTCACTAATGACAGCACAGAGAGCCTGTAGAAGTCTGTCTGGCTTTCCTTGTTCCTCCTTTTCAATTTTGAGATTTTCCAGACTCTGTGTGTTTTCCAGGATTTCAAGTGGAAATGCACAGATGGGAAACACATGCCCACACAGTTTTTTTTTCCCACAGTGTTGCTATTTGCATCTTTCAGGTGGTGTATTCATGTGTTGAAGTACAGTTATGTATATTTAAGGAGATGACTGTCAGCTAATGTCTTTTAAAGCAGTAGCCCAGAGGAGACAGTGAGAGATACTCCAGCCTGATCCCATCATCACAACAACAATAAAAAAAAATAGATATTAAGACAGAGAAGATGACTGGTGTTCATCTACTCGAAACAAGTTGCTGGATCTTATTGTGTGTAACCAAATCTGTGAGTTTTACTGCTGCATTAAAGAGCTCCTCAGAGGTAAAATTCAATGACAGAGATTTGGGAAAGCCTGAAAACTTGATGACTGAAACCAAAAAAGTCACCTTTTAATAATTTTACACACTGATATGTCCAATATGTGGCCAAAAGAAAGACAGTGAAATGAAACAAAAATAACTCGGCATTATAGAACGTGTGTTGCACATGTGTGGATGAACAGCCAATGCATCTCAGTGTCACTGTAGCACCATCTACTGGGAATAAAGCACAGTGTGTCTCCTCAATTTATAACGTATTATCATGTAAATCTAGAAATATAGACACTGTGAATACATACATGAAAGCGACAAAATGGCTATGCAACATATCTTGACATTATTCTTGTGTCTGTTTCCTCGATATTGTCTCAGTCTGCATGTTTTGTCCACATCACTGATATATTGCTGATGATTAGAGTCTTGAACATGTAAAAAAACCAGCAAAAACATTGATTTTATTGCACTAGTATACTTTATGTGAGATTAATGTGCTTTCAATGTATGTTGAAAACATACATACACAAAACATGTACAAAATGTGCACAAAAAACAACCGATACAATGAAATCAATGTTATTGTGAATTTTAACCAAGACTGATATAATACAAAGCCACATCTCTCTACCAAGTATTATGTGGAAAATATCTCATTTTGTGTTATTTTTGTAATTAAAAAAAATATGGCGTCACATCATTAAACTGGCATTTAAAAGGTTAAAATCCTGACAATTATTAAATATTTGGTAGTTTTAAATAGGCATATACCTATAATACACGGTGGAGGGATATGACATTGTTTTATATCAGTCCTGGATGTGCCAAGGTTTAGCACTCACACTGATTTTATTGCATTAAATAGTTTTTGTTCAGTGCAGGAACCTCACAGCAAAAAATCTCTAATAGACTTACACTGAAACTACAGTTTTTAATCTGACATAAAAATATTTTCAATTCATAAATTTTCGTAAATAACAACAGTGACGTCACATACTCAAACTGGCATTTTAAGGGTTAGAATCCTGTAAATTATTGAACATTTGGTAGTTTTGAGCAAAGCTGAAGTGGTTTAAGAGATTTATGCAGGAAAAATATTGATATGTGATGATTTTATACCAGTCATGAGAGGATGCAAAAAGTGTCAGTAGTGTAGCATAGAAATGTAAATGTAACTGATTAAATCTGAAAAGATTTTAAAAAATCCAAAAAACTTATTGGATGCAAAAAAGAAGCAGGACTTTTGACAAGATATGGCAACCATTTTTAAATTATGTGGAAAATCTACCAGCACACCACAATGATTAATTTCCTGGTATTCGAGCTGGGTTTGACAGGGTCTATGAGTAGCGATGCTACCCGCTGTCTCTCTCTGTAGCTTCGATAATGTATTCTATCTATGTAATTTTTTTTCTTCTTCTTCTTCTTCTTCTTCTTTTCTCTTTTTTGTTGTTTGTCTGTTTGTTTTTATCTTTATCTATTTATGTATTTTTCCACTTTCTTGTGCCCGGTCATTCTGAGTCCATGATCTGACTTTGTCTTGTCAGTCTGTAACTGTACCTTTGTTCTTCAAAATATCAAAAATAAAATATTTTTTTTAATTTAATTTAATTTTTTATTAAAGAAATATTCTTGGAGAAATTCAAGCCTTAAGCTGTAACAAAGCCATACTGATCACCAACTCAAGAAGGAAAAATGTAAAAATAAAAATAAAAATAAAAATGGCCCTAAGGCTCCTTGGGTGTTCACACACAATTGCTTATAGTGTATTTTGTTGTATTGTAAGTTTTTGCTGATTTTATTAATTTTTACCATGTAGCAGATTTGTGTATCACTGAAACTACTTTGGTTTGTCCATCTCCTGTCTTCAATGCAGATCATTGTTTGGATTCTGTGGGATGGCTGATGAGGATGGGGCACACATGGCTTTCCCAACGACAGAGATGAGAAAAAGGACCTCATCAAACCTTGGGACACAAACCCTTTCAGGCTCCTCAGATACATAAACCCAGAGAGGAGATATTTGTTCAAGACAACAAAGCGCACATTTGTGTCCCTTCTTTTCACATCCCAATCAAAGCCTCTAATTAACACGGTTTCTTTTCAAAAAGTAGAGATCAAATAGTAGCAATTATCTGCGCAAACTTTGATGAGGTGGAATCTCCTGCATTCATGGCTGCACATTCTGCAGTAATCTCAGTCCTCCTCCCGGTTCACTGCACAACCAGAGCTCAGTGAGGCCCACTCTGCTAAAAAACTAATGATCTCTAATGAAGTTCTGTACAATGATCCATGCGATGCCAAAAAATACTGCACACAATACCGACAAACACACACACACACACACACACACACACACACACATGCATACTTTCCCATTCATTAACGCGAACAAACCCATCTGTTTCTGTTTTTTTCATAGCTATTAAGATGCCTTGGTAATCATATTTTTATGTTGACCCCAGTTTATTTTTTGGAAATTGGATTCTAATGTTCAATAACAGAGAGAGTTTAGGTCTGATCTGTTCTAGACTGAAATGATAAATTGTCCCTTCTTTTCTTTCAAGTGTTAGGTGTGATTGAGCCAAACCATGAACAAATGAGATGATATAAACTTACTCCAGTCTGAAGGTATTTGAGATAGACTCTTCTGAACATCAAATAACCTTCTCAGTATATAGAAACCTTACATTTGTACTTTAAAGAATGTCTCTTTATCATTTTAAGTTTAGAATGCAAAACCACCATATCACTAAAATCATTTCATTCAGTTCAGTCTAGTTTCATTTCTATAGCCCAATATCATAAATCAGATTCACTTCAAAGGGTTTTACAATCTGCACAATATGCAACATCCTCTGTCTTTAACGCCTTAGTTCAAGTGAGGAAAATCTCTCTGAAAAAACCCTTCACTAAGTGGAAAAAAATGGTAGAAACCTCAAGAAGACACAGAGGAGGAATCCTTCTTCCAGGACAAATGGACAAATTATAACATAAAAAAAACAACAAAAAAACATGTGAGTGGTACAGTACATGAGTGTTTTCCAAATTAACTGTTTAATGTAGAGCACATTACATGAATGTACCAGACAACCACTAGCAGCAGTGGTTGGTTGCTGCCAAACGCCTTTGATTAATGGAAATAATCCCAAAAAGAAGATACTGGATGAGAGAGCAATCTCATGGGCCTTACAGACAGGTCCTGCACACTAAATATAAATATACTTTCTTTTTTAGTCATATATTGGTTGATGAAAACCTCAAAATTACTATTAAGTAGAGAGAAAAGTACATACAAGATCCCCTAAATAAACCTGTGCATGCATGTACACAAACACACCAATAGTGTTCACAATAACAGGGACCCTTTGCCTCTGAGGCTGCGAGGGAAAAGGCTGCATTTCATCAGGAGATCACACAATCACAGGGCCACAGTGTGTCTCTGTAGCAGGCAGGGCAATGTGTGCACATCAGGTTTTGTGCAGCTCTGACGAGATGTGACAGCCCAGCTCTCACTCAAAGATCCCCGAATTTGGTCCATTTTTCTGCCTTTTCCATTTACAATGCTTCAGTGGAGATTTCTTTATTTCAGAATGGACAATGGCCTCTTTCTTTCTCATTCCCTACATCTCCCTCACACACACACACGCACACACACACACACACACACACACACACACACACACACACACACACACACACACACACAAAGCCTCGCTGGCAGACGCACGCACACTTGCTTGCTGTCATGCTCATTTTGATGGTAATTAATGACATCACCACTGCGTGCGGGTGCATGGTGGTGTGTGGTGTGGTTTGTGAGTGGGGGTGGGGGGGTGGGGGTGCGTTTGTTTGTTGAGCAAACCGTGGGAACAGGGAGCTCTTCAGGGTGGCGAGTCAGGGCCTCCAACAATACATATGCTGTTGCTTTTCACCCAAACACCCTCCCTTCCCAGGAGAATCATTCCGCTCCCCTCCTTTCCTGTCCCTCTCTTTCCCTCCATTTTCCCCCCAAAACTTTCCCTCCTTCGTTTGCATTTGTTGCAACGTGGAGTGTGAGATTACTGCCCCCTCTCTGTCACTGCATCTCATCAGCTTTAACTTTGAACTAGAATTATGCAAATATCACGGCTTCACACACAGAGGAATCACCGCTATGTTCACACTAAAACACCAGACTGATAATGACAGCACTTTAGTCACACATGGATCCAGTCTGAGACATGGAGAAACACCACCCTATTTAAAAATAAGGGGAATCACTGATTTTCTTGACTCATAGTAGGTATACAGTTTATGGACAAAAATGTAGAACATCCGCAGCTCGAAGGACTTGAAATATTATCATGATGAAAATATTTGTTTCAGTTGTCCTCAATAATGATCATGATAAATGTCAAATCTTTCTCCAAATTTAAGGTGTTTAAGCTGATTTTTTTCCCTGAGTGAGAGTTGAATAAACCAGATGGTAAAGTGGGGTTTAAAATGGTTATTTATGGCCAGAACATGGTAATAGTTTCATAAATATAGAGGCAGAGCATTTATAAAATAATTATAATAATAAAAAAAAAATCTGAAGCACGTTTTAAATGCAAAATTAACCCAAAAGATGAAATAAAAAATATTTATTTCAATGTTTTATCACAAAATAAAATTATATTGTGACATTTGTCATTATTTTGTGGCCCAGCCCTGTTTGCAATGAAACACCTGAATCCAGTACTTTTATCCATATATTAGATCGGATGAAGTCAATGAATGTTGGGTAATTATTGAGCATGTCTTTTGCATTATTGTTTTATTGTGGGTTTTTTACTACATATTTTCTTCTATTTTATTTTGTTGAGTGAATTAGGTAATTGCCTCTGGAGTTTTTATCAGACCCAGAGGTAATTTGATAATATCACCATTTGACAATAGGGTTAAGTTTGGGTTGGACCAGACACTGGTGCACGTGATGGATAAATATAAGTGTATTTCTCCATTCCTCAAACCAGATGACAATCCACGCAGAATAAAATGCTGCCATTAGTATAAAAAATGTATTTTAGATAAGTGTGAAGACACTTACTCATATTACTGTAAAGGGGAATTTTTTGTATGCTTCCTATTGTTGACTGGTTGGAAATTCACTTGTGGAAAATATACATTTTCTCAGCTCTAAGACTGTCCTCCATCCCAAAACAGTCTTCAACAAACCTGTCATTAACAGAAAAGAGAGATGGAATAATTTAAAGGTTCAATTTGTTAGATTTAGGTGATCTAATTACAGAAATGGATTTTTTAATGGTGTTTAATTGCCAGTAAATAACAATAACCAAATTTAAATTTCTTTAGTCTTAATTTCTTTAACATCTCCTGCACATTGTTAAAATTTTTACACACCGGTTTATTTGTGCATATCTATATCTATATCTATATCTATATCTATATCTATATCTATATCTATCTATATATAGATATATCTATATATATATAGATCTATAGATATATAGATCTATATAGATATATAGATCTATATATCTATATATATAGAGAGAGAGAACAGGCACAAATAAACCTGAAAGATAAATTTTAGTGCAAGGGAAAAGACTTACAGTGGAATAACAAGTGTCCAGTGATCCTGTTTATGCTGCTAAAACAAAAATATTTTGGGAAAAAGAAGTGACAGATTAAAACTTCAAATGATGCAACCATTTGCAAAACTGCATCCATTTCACAAAACACGCTGATGCGTTTCTTTCACAACACAAACATTTTAGTTCTATTCCTCATGTAAAACTTATCTACAGAGAGACATGAAGGATATCTCCATGAGTTAGAACTGATATTTATTCACCTTCTTGTCTTTTTTCATTGGTTTGCTTCTAGTTTTTAAGGTCACTTAAGGTCTCAGTTATTACTATTATCTCCTTAACTAAAAAGCCCAGAAATGACAAGTTAAACACTGGCTCTAACAAGGGCATTACACGTGTTTAGCAGCCATCGTAGTGGAATGAGGCCAGGGGTGTTCAGCAGGTTGCACTATGGAACTTCATCAGTAGACACCACTAAAGCTCACACACTGACCTTTAAGACCACCTTTAAGATAGATGAACACACCTCTTTAAAACGGGTGTTGTTGTCATATGTGTCCAACTGGGTGGAGATCTAGAGACTGTGGGGACCGAAATATATGATAAACTTCATGTCCATATTCATCAAACCATTAAGTAATGGGAACATTGTCATCCTAGAAGAGAACACTCTCATCAGGTTTTTCCTCTAATTTGTCATCCATCTGAACTAATGTTAAAACTGCACCTGGCTACTTTTATTCTAATGGATTATACACTTATATTCAAGCTAAGCTATACTTGTATTTTAGATTCTTTTAACTGCTTAACACAAGTCACTGATATTTTATCATTGATGAAAAACTATTAATCACATCCCTCATACCTCAGGTTCATTTAAGGTTGTGGATTATTTCAGGTTAAATGCCCTGAAGATGTAAATGTGAATAGTTTTCTTTGTTATGTCTCCATTAAATCCACCGTACACCCAGGTCTAGGTGCAGGGCTTGACCAAGTTCTATCCAAGTCAAAAATGTAGTGAAACTAGTCAAGATTAAGACCAAACTAACACAGTAAGAGCATTATGAGAATTTGACTAATGTGGTCTAATACTACCATGTATTTAATTACTGTTTATGGTTTTGGATTTAGCTGACATCTCCTCCTGAATGGATGGATTGAATTTAAAGGTGGAACTTTTACATCAAACCACAGTAACGATTTTAAGGAAACCAGACAACACACAGGAAATTGTTGTGATCCTGACTAGTCTATAAGTAAAATCCTGTGATCATCAATTACAAATATGGTTGATTCCAAGACAAGACCAAACCTTCGAAAAGCCATCCTCAGTCTGATCTCCAGTCCAACAACGGTAAGCAATATAAACAATGGATAGATGGATTATTTAGGCTGATATTTTACAGCTACACAGAAAAGTGTTTGCACATTATTCACTGGTTTTCCCTCAACTTACCCAGAGTACACTGGGGTTAAGGTGAGTTTACAGCAGAGACTTATGGGAATATATGAGTGCCATTCTATTATATAAGTATAAGGCCTCGGGGAGAAAAAAAAACTTTGCATGACCACATTCCTGTGACTATAGACACAAAAACTGCTGCCTGCAGTCACTCAAACAGTCACATAATCAGTCATACATTTGCAATCTTGTGTCTATACGTGGAGACCGGTCTCCTTGTCTTGGCTGTCAATCACAAAACACAATAAACACTGCATTTTTCTACCACTGTTGTTTTTTTTTTTTTGTTTTTTTTTTTTTACAGAAAGGTTGATGTGTGTTGCCTTTTGAAACAGGTTCTTTGGGTGCATTTGCAACTAAACAAAAAAACACTAGGAGCTGAAAATTTGCTGTGAAATGAATGCTACCGTTAAATATAAACCCAGTGGCATCTGTGTAAAAATAGTTTTAAGGACACGCTGTACCAAAAGACACTGAAATGACACAGACATGACCTTGTCAATCAAGAAGTCTGCACATTCTTGATAAACCGGTAGCAACCATCCGACAAGGAGACACCAGCAGGAGCAGCTTAGTAATAAGGAATTCCTAAATGTCATCAAAACAACTTATGAAGATGAATCACACTCATCACAGATCAATGACAGATTACACATTATACAAGAGACAGGGGTTAAAAAATTACAGTGAATAAACTGCACAAACATGTTTGTGGTTTGAATGAACTGTACCAAATGTGTAGTAATTAATTCAGAGAATGTCTCAGGGAATTTCAAATAAATATACTTCTACATAAGACAGTATATTTATCTGATAAGCGTAGACCAGCGTGAGTACGCTTTTTTGTTTTTGCAGTGTTTGACTCACATGTAAGTGAAAAAGGGTGCAGTCTGCATATACGTGGCTGCAGTTGGGCGTTCCCCTGTTTTACAAGACTCAGGTGTGTGATCCATCATTTTCACATATCAATCAAAGCTAAAGTAGCTCTGACATAAAAAAAACATATTAGAATGAATAAGTGTTTTTGGTTTTTATTTTGGAAATAATCTTTTGTGTAATTTGTTGGAGTTTATCAGCCAAAAATCTGTATTGTTAATCAATAATCAGATTTGTTTTACTTTTCCTTGAGCCAATTTCTAAATATTGTAATATGTATCCTAATAATTAGGCAGTGATGAACAACCTCCCACATTTTGTTGAATAGAATAGAATACCATACCATATCCTACAATACTATACAAACTTCTATTGTCATTGCACAACGGGTATATAATGAAATTACAGTGGTTCTTTGGCCAGCAACAATACATTGTAAAATAAGTAAAATAAAAATAAAAGTATTTAAAAAGCTATGTGTTTAGCTACTAAATACACATTCAGGGTGCATTCCGAGTGTTTATAACCCAGGTAAAGGAATCTTTCAGGTGCGTGTACTTCCTGAGGCCATGAGGTTGAACAGGTGCTGTCCCCAGTGTCTGGAGTCAACAGCAACTTTCCTTCCTCTAAAAGACAGCCACTGATCTTTTGGGCAGTTTTTATGACCTTCTGCAGGTTTTTCCTGTCTGCCACTGAACATTTTGCATACCAAGCCATGATGCAACATGTGAAGACACTCTCTATGGTGCTGCGGTACAAGGCCACCGACAGCCTCTCCTCCTTATGGTTCCTTCTTAGGAACCTTAGTAAGTGGAGTGTCTGTTGGGCCTTTTTAACTACAACAGTCATGTTGGTCCTCAGCAATTTGTGTCCCCAGGAAATTGGACCATATAGACGTCTTTAGACCTGAATGTTTGATAAAGGACTTAAATTACACTTAATAGAAAACAAGTTACAAGTTATGTCAGCGTATATCATGTACAACAGAGCATACATTTAAGATCAGTCCAATGATGTTTGTCCCATAAGGGCCACTGTAGTATTGTGATGTAAATGTGTTCAGCCCTGGACTCCTATCAAAGAAGAGAGTTTTGGAGCAGATTGGATGAAGTGTGTGTTTTCATTTCATGGTTTCATGAGTGTTTGAGCAATCATCACCTCTCAGAAACAACTCCCTGCATTTAGTTGTAGCATCACATGTGTCTTCAGTTTTTATAACTAGAAAGTATGTGGATTTGATTAAACTGTTCAAAGTACAGATAACAAGTACAGGTGACATATTATGTATATATTCATGTGCATATGTAAGACTCTCAGTGTGTGAAATTTGGGAAAAATATGATGATATTGTCATGTCACATATATCAGCCCTGTGATGGATGGATGGATGGATGGATGGATGGATGGATGGATGGATGGATGGATGGATGGATGGATGGATGGATGGAT
>JAPQRQ010000018.1:34591092-34639118 GCA_037367365.1 Apogon talboti | reverse complement strand
CTAGACTAGACTAGACTAGACTAGACTAGACTAGACTAGAATAGAATAGAATAGAATAGAATAGAATAGAATAGAATGCAATACAATACAATAATCTGTATTGTTACTGTTACAGGAACAATGAAAATCAATTTAGCAGCTCTGTTCTGTTAACAGCAGATTCTTAATACTAAAGTACAAACAAAAGACTATCTAAATTATCGCACAAAATTTTACTTAAAATATATATTGAAAAATATACTAAGTCACAGTTTGTTGTAAAAGGTGATCAAAATAACATCCATGTTGGCGTTGGTGATGCGTATCATCCACTGAGCCACACAAAACTAGATCTTTCTTTGCAAAAAAAAATTTTATTCTCATGATTATTTTTTCCATAGTTAGGTCCCATGGGGCACATTAGAAGGGGTGGGACTATAGCTCCATATATAAAAACAGTTGATTGACAGATACACCAATCACTGTGTGGTTCATCACAAAGGCCCCAATTGTGATACTGTATTCTGGCCCCACTTTCCCAAAGCTGTATGAAAGGGTAATAATGTCTAAGGTCAAGCCCCTCCTGGGCTGAAGTGAGCTCAAGAAATCCATCCATGCTTTTAGTAGCACTAGGCTTGATTATTGTAATGCACTGTATTTTGGAACTCATCAGCCTGGTCTGTATCACCTGCAACTTGTGAAAAATGCTGCTGCCCGCCTGCTGACAAACCCACATGTTCACATCACACCTGTTCTTTACTCCCTTCACTGGTTCACACTGTAGCTCAGAACTCGTTTTAAGCTTCTGTTGTTTGTTTTAAGCGCAATTAATGGCTTTGCATCATTATATAATCATTATGCGAGATTTTAATCATTCGCCAACCCAACAGAACTCTGCACTATGCTGAGCAAAATCTTTTGGAGGTCAGGGTGCAAACAGTGAGGTGATGGTGATCGTTCCTTTGCTGTCACAGGTATCACTTAAAACTTATTTATATAAAATGACTTTTGGAACAAAATAGCATTTTGTCACTTTCTCTGTTTTAAAGTGTTCTATTGTCTTACTTTTCTTGCATTTATTGATCTCTTATTTTGTTTTTTTATGTTGTGAAGCACATTGGTCAACATGGGTTATTGTAATGAGCTATTTAAATAATAATTGACTGATTGATTGATTGATCGATAGATCCATTGATTGATTGATTGATTGATTGAGTCAGTCATTCATTCATGCAGTAACTTTAAATGAAATGAAAAGAAGCAGGGTAGACAGGGTAACGACATTTGACATTTCTACATTTCTTCAAAGCACAATATCTCGGGCAATTATAAGATTATAACTCTAGAAAGAAATGTCAAAATGTAAACAAGTTATTACCAGCAAAAGAAATATAAATGTACAAGATGTACAAGTGGTCTCATTATTAGAATACAGAAAATGTATGAATATTATATGAACAATATGTTTGTAATATCAAAAGACAAAAGTTAGAAACAAAAATAGATTACTTTTTATAATGAAAAATAATCCCTTTTGCAGTGTTCTTGACATTTAACTTCACTCTGCTATTTGCAGAAAATATCACTGTCTGAAATATCATCTGTTACAGACTCATACAGACAACCTTGGGAAGCAAACATAGTATTAAGTATTGAAATTACTGTCTGGAGTCTTGCATATTTTTCCAAATAGTGATGTAAAACTTCATACAATATAAAGTGAACTTGTACAGCTTCTACTTTTGCTAAGACTGTCTGATCCATTAAGCAGATTTACTTACATCTGTGTACTGAATGAGGAAATGCTTGCAGGAGCCGTCCCACTGCACTGACAGCACATAGCCCTTCTTTTCCTGACTCTTCCTCACCAAGAAGTCTCCGTTATCCTTCAGCAGCTGCTGAACCTCCAGTCTGGGGATGGCCCCGTGGTACCACTCCTGCTGCCCCAGAGGACGCTCAACCTCCAACACCGGGGTGAGGTCTGGAAACCCCTGGAAGCAGGAAGACACAGAAGCAGAATCTTTAGCGTGGACATGAATAATTAAACAATTGGGGAAGTGATAAAGGATGGATTTTTGGTTGATTCTGCAGAGATTATATATAAAGACTTCAAAGAAAAGTTTGTAATGCTTTAAAGTCAAGCTGCACTTTTCATGCCTCCGGGGAACCACAAAGAGTCGAGTACTGGTTCAGAAAGAAACCATATCTCACTCATCACTAAGTGCAAAAGCCATGAATCCAGCACATATATGCTTTATCTTTTACAGCATCCACACAGTCACTTTCGATCATTCTGACAGCTTAAAAATGACTTCAGGCTGTGGCTGTTGAGAGTTTGTGTTCAGCACAGCTGGGTCATCTCTGTGTGTGTGCAATCATGCAATCATCTGCTGGCGATGATAAATGATGAAATGTAAACCATCTGACAGACAGTAAACTTTGTTTTAGGTCAGTCTGAATTACAAAAGTAGCAACTTGACCAGCAACGATGACCTATAAGCTCCCTGATGTCCATCAGGAACACGAAACCTCAGGAAACATCATGTTCCTGATAGAGCTGAGACATGGAGAGTTGTTTGTAAAGAGATTTCAGTGAACAAATACAGACATGTCAGTTAAAGGCATTGAGGCAGAAAAATGAGGAAAGGAAATGCACTGCAGTGGGAACAAATTGTCCTTCAGAATGTGTAGTGTTAGCAAAGTTGCCCCACACAAACCAATATAATACGTTAAACTGTATGAATTAATACTAAAAATTTGCAGAATTATTACAATTTTATTGAAATTCACATACCTCATTTCTGCTCTTAAACAGGCCACTCACTTTGTCTATGATCCCCTCCACTGGGTGTTTGGGAGAAGCTTGGCCGTGGTCCTGCAAAAAAACCAGCATGTCAGTAAAAAGTTATAAGAGCTGACAATACTCCAGACAAGAACATCCATCACTGCACTCATTTTATATCATCATCATAATTAATGCGTGATTAAAAGTACAATGCTGTTATGAAGTTCTGAACATTTGGTTAGGCCTAGTTGGAATGAGTCCCTGATCTGTAAAATCTATCCAATAAGCCTCCTTTCTTCCTCATTCTTTTTCTGTGCAGTCACTACACGACTGACTAAACACATATCGAGCAAAAAACAAAATGAACAGAAGACATAAAAGGAGAGGACATACCCTGCTTATGACGGATGACAGTGAGACAGGGTCTGCGTCCAGGTTTAGAGCAGACGGAACCTCTTTGGAGCCGAGCTGATCCAGTTTCTCCTTCAGGAGGATCCTCTGAACCTCCAGCTTGGCCCTCATTCCCTGAGACAGAGCGACCTGCTGCCGACATTCCTCCAGCGCATGCCTTTTACTGAACTGGTAAACCCTGCATTCCATATGACAGAAGCAGTACACTTTACATTATTTACAGTCGAAATCAATAAAATATGCAACAGAGTTTGACAGTACACTACAATAACAGTACAACAGCATCACTGAAAAACCTCCTAATGCGAGTAGGGTTTAGATGGTTTTTGGGTAGTCAGTAAGATTTATCAAAAGCCTCAGCAAAAAAAAGGAAAGTAGCCCTCAGATGAACCAAGAGTCCTGTTAATTTAATGAAAAATAAACAATTAGATTTTGACTCTTCAGCAGCAAAACATCACAACAATTCGTGCAGTATTACAGTGAAGGATTCCCAAACAAATCAAGTTGACTCTTCTCTTAATAACTTCTTAATTCAGTCTTGGGACAGTGATTTTATAAGTGAGTCTTAATGGGTATTAATTACCCATCTTTATTAATCTTGTGTTGCCTAATAACAGCATGATATTCCGTGACTAAAATCTTTGCATAAGAAAACAAAACACACCAAAAATATTCAATAGCATGGAAAAAGAAAGAGTCATTGACTATATCATTTACTATGGACCTCAGTGAAAGCATCAGCTCATCAGTCACTCCACAGATAAACACATCTCCACCCCCAGAGCTCACGTAGGTCACTAGTATCATGTGTCACCGCTGATTTACAAAATGTTTCCTGACCAAAGAGCCCCATAACCTGAGCTTCACCTCACCTCTCCACCGCTAACACCGTCGTATGTGCAGACTTTAAAAGTTATCAGCCTCTGGTAAATAAACAAATGGTTCCACACAGTGTTTCCACTTGTCCTCCAGGAGCTCGTTAATGACTCGCCCACTCCCACAGGGTTTAAACCTTTTCCACTTTCAGACAGCCTCATCAGCCAAGAGGAATGAGGGGGACAGAGCTCCATAACTGGAACCACAGGGCTGTATTATAATTTATAAGGCACTTTCTCTCCTCTGAGACCACACTGGTTATTAGCTGGCACCCAGCAAAGATGTGATGATAATGGGAAACTCCTGCTCACTGTGTTTCAGTATTTTGCTTTTGTTTTATTATTTTGAAACCTTTCTGTCTGTAACCTGTGGAAACCCCACCAGAGCATTGCTGATTTGAGCTTTCAGTCTGTTCACCTCTGACCCTTCTTGACACCTTCCCTCTCGGCCTCCAGATCCAGCTCCAGCTGCTCCACCGATGACTGCTGGGAGCCCAGGGTCCGGGCGAGGCCCAGCAGCTCCTCCTCCACCTCTGTCAACCTGAGCAGAAGAAGAGGCATCAATCAGCGCAAAACAATCACAATTAAGGCTGAAGAGGAAGAAGTATTTGTGACATTTCCAGAAACAGGAAACTGACATGTAGTAATCTGTATAAAATTGCACTGTTCTCACTTGTGCTGGATTGTCTCAACTGTGAGGTCGTTCAGTTCAACCTCTCGAGGGTTCAGCTGCTCGCCGTCCTCCAGAATATTGCAATCGAATTCTACACATGCAGGAATTTCCCCCACAGACCTCACCACACAAACAAACATAAACACAGTCCACATTATCTCTGCTGTGCAGGACGCAGCTCCATGACTGCATTGTTAACATCTGAGCTGAAGGGTTGCCTCTGCATATACCTGTTCTGCTGGATAAAGCTGTCATATTCCCTGTGAGGATCGATGACTGTTAAAGCAGAAGAAATCTCTCTGTGGATCTGTACCACTTCATGATGGAGGAGAGTGGATATGTCAAAATACTCCTGCAGGATCTCCTTTCTGGTTCAGAGGTCACAGGCATCACATGTTAAAAAAAAAAAAAGTGAGAGAGTGAGTGAAAATTACACGTGATGAACACATTCAACCAATTTTAATTCCTGTGCGGTATAATTATTACAAACTTTATAGCATAACTTTTCTATTTTCATTTTATCTCGAGGGTTATATAAACAAACACTGAGACTGCAGGCGAGGAGTCCACTCTTTTTCTTGTTTCACATTATTATTAAACCACAAACAAGCCACACATTATGACCTGTGTTTTCCTTTTTTGTCCTTCGGCCCGACTACTTCAGCTAATTGACTGTTGCCATGGTAACAAAGGTCAGCTTCAACACTGTGCCAGTTGGCGTTCATCTTTGTTTTTATTTTTCAAGTTGCGAAGAATTAAAAAAATACTGGAAATCAATGTCTATTCTACCACAGTAAACATGTTGTTGGTTGTTTCACTGACAGCTCCACTGTCCAACACACTTTAACCAAAGAAGTTACTGAGTACAAATGATTGTTTTCTTGTTTTTTTTCCACTGTTTTGAGTCCTTGATTCTTTTTCTCATTTTTAATGAGAGCTTTTCTGTGTTAATATTCAAATTATTACTTTGCCTGAAGGATTTTGGCATTGAGTTTTATACTGTGCAAACAAGAAAAGCTGCCAATACTGGCAACCCAACTGCATGAATACAAATTATCAAAAAATAAATCGCTGCCACTAAATGTTGACTTTAAGCAATTAGGTAATTGAAGCTAATTTCTAGTCTTATACATGATAATTGTTCCAACTTTACAAACAGCATTGAATTAAGGTTATAAAAAGGTGTGCGTCTACGTTCAGACAGCAGGTCTTAATGCACAATTTGGATTTTTTGGTGAAATCCAATTTTTTTGTGTGCTCGTTTATATTATACATTAAATGTGACTTCTATCAGTTTTGAGCATGAACTGAATATGACCCTGAAGTGACCCACATGTGCAAAAGAGGTCCTGACGTAATACGTGACCACGCAGCCATGTACTGTGTTAACAGAAGTAAATATGTTCTTCCTGCCACTCCTCCTCCTGGGACGCAGAGTTGTGATATTTGTTGCATTTCAATGACGTAAAGGTCGGATAAATGTGACCTGGCCGTTCAGACTGAAGTCGCTTTGCAAAATATCGGATACGTATCTGATTTAGGACCACATCTGAAATTGGCCTGGGTGGGATTTGAAGAAATCTGATTTGTGCTGTTCAAACTGTCTTTAACAGATCACATACAGGTTACATATGGGCAAAAAAACAGATTTGGACCACATTTTCCTGCAGTCTGAACGCATACAGATACGTCTACGATGTGTTCAGACACAATTCTTGTCGTCATTATAGTTCCACACCATAATGCTGACACTTTGGAGTCAATAAAGGGTCATTTTATTCATGATTTAATAATAATATAAGAACAAATATTTCTCTATTGGTGGAAACTTCTCAGAATCAGGCCATTTTTCAAGATATGAAGAGCAGTGGTTAAATATTTTCGCAAATCTAGAGGCTGCTACTGCATTGATCCCCCCCATTTGGTGCCTGACATGGCAGCCTGCTGATCCTAGTCTGCAGTGTGTGGTGTGTTCCTGCATGTTCAATTAGTGATGGGCTACAAGCAGAGGTTCAACTTCAGTGTATGTTGCATGTCCACATGTACAATACACTGACACATGATGATTCTTCTTCTTAAAGGGTAGAAGAATAGAAAGGCAAGACTACTATTCTTTCTTCTGTAACCACTACTACACATCTTGAAAAACCAGCCTGATTCTGATATGGTAAGACTCCTCCAGTGGGCCTATCTTATAAAAAATAACTCTGTATCATCACAATCAGAGCGCCTTGGAAGCCAATGTGTTCTAATAAAACTGCAGTCTAGGTGCTGATCTTACAGTATGAGCACCATCTCCTGCTGCAGGGTTTGCAGAGCGTTGAGCAGCGCCGGCTGGATCTGACTGTAGTGGTGCTGGTGGTAAACCTGAGCTGCTCTCACAGATAAAACATACTCATTATGCAGCTCATAGAGTTTCAGGGATGCCTTTATGTATCGTTCTTTAGCCTTGTCTCGCGCCTTGTCTCGCTCCTTATCTGCACACGTGGGCACAAACAGAAAGAGAAAACATATTATGTCACACAAAGAGAGTTTAACTGTGGACTGTTCCATTTAACAGTGAAAATGGTTCAGTTCAGAGAAGTGAGCGGTGCTGCTAACAAACACCTCTGCTGGCGTCCTGGTACTTCCTCTTGGCCTGAGCTGCATCTCTCACCGCCTGCCTGTAGCTGCTCTTCAGTCTCTCCAGCTCTGTTTGGGTGACCTGAAGCAGCAAACAAACACACATCACAGAAACACAAAGACAAGATACAAGTTAAATCTGTGGTTAACAGCTAGCTTACTTTTTACTTTAAGCAAGATGTGACACAGGAAGTGGACGGCAGCCCTGTTATGTTTCACAGCAGTGGAACACGAAACATGAGAGAAAATGTTTGAGGAAATGATCTGACCTTTGTTGGTCTCCTGCCGACTGTGCTTCAAACCTCAACCTGATAGCATCTCTGACATTGTTGTTAATGTTTAATCACAGAAGCATCTATTATCAGTTGGTACGCACACAACCAAAACCACCAGCTGCGTCTGCACAGCAAAGTATGAAAATTAAACTAAACAAATGGCCTGCCACACTGCGAACCAGTACGGATCACTGAAAATGAACACATCATTTGCGTGATGTAATTGGGTAATAAAAAACAGTGTGGAGCACCAGCTAGTTTGATATTGCATCAAAATGCATTTGCAGACCTTCTTTCCAGTCTATGGAACCTCATTTCATTTGACTGCTGTCTATTTATAAAGCCACCACCGCAGTGCTCATCAGCATGTCAAATACTAAAAAGAAAAAGTCAACAAATAGATTTTAAACCAACAGCACAGCTTCCTCATCAGAGCAAGAAAGAAAGTATGCAGGTTTTATTGACTTATTTGTCAGAAAACAAATAAAAGAAGAAACGGGTAGTGGTCATGAATATGTGAAACATTACAAGGTCAGTGTTCAATTCTGAAAGTCCATGATGGGTTATGAAACAGTGAAATATGACCAAAAGCAGAATAAAATGATGGAAGACTGTGGGAGCACAGTATGTTCTTCAGACAAACTTTCACCAAGTACGAAGGACATGAGAGGATCAATATGAAGGAAGAAAGTAGTCAATATTCAATGCCTAAAGAAACAGTGTTATTGCAGTGGAGAGGTTCAATGGGTAAAAGTTGTGGTGTATTTTAGTTTATGTGTGCGTCTGAAAGTTACACACCTTGTTGAGCTCCTGCCTCAACAGGCTCCACTGCTCTGCGTAGGTTTTACGGAGCTGCTGTTTGTCTCTGATGAGCAGAGTCAGTTTACTGATTGGCCCGTCCAGCAGATCCTCCGAACGTTTCTTCATCACTTGACTGAGATTCTCCGTCTGAGAGACCAACACTCCCCACGACTGTCAGAACATTTAAAGAGGAGGGAAATAATGAATGGACGTCACAGGATGACAAACGCACACTTCAGCTAATGTTCTATTTTATGGTTTTTAACAAATCCATGGATCCAAATTTGTCTGTTTCCTTCAAATAAATTCAGATAAAACTGGGGTGTAACCTCCAGTAAAAAGTCATCCTTCAGACACACTTTGACATTTTATTTTTTGACATCATTTTTCACCGTTTTTTACGTCTTGATTCTTCTTCCATTTTTAATAAGTGTATTTCAGTGTCAATCTTGAAATTATTTGCCTGAAGGATTTTTGGCTTTGAGTTTTTAATACACAAACAAGAAACGCTGCCAAAGCCACCAGTGCTATGAATACAAGTCATTAAAACACATCACTCCTGCTAAGTAAAGCACTCACACTGAAGAAAAAGTATATGGTGAGAAATAGTTAAAAATACAAAGATTTAAAAATAATGTGAATAAAGGTTTAAAAAAAAAAGAAAGAAACATCAGGTGTGCAATTAAAACATCAGACTGAATGAATTGAATGACAAAATTAAACATTTCTTTTGGGTAAAACACTGTTTCTCCTAATCACATTTCAGGTTCCCTCAAAAATACAAGAAAAGGAACTGAAAACGAAATAGTTCTGTTTAAAGCCGCTCATTAAATTCATAAGTTTGACTAATTTGGGAAGTAGCTTGTCCTTCCACTACGACACATGAGCATCATTCAGGGACATTTCAGTCTGCCTTGCCTTTAATAAGACAATTAACCTCTACACTTTGTTTTGTATATGAGAATGTTAATGACTTTTATAAATATTCTATGTATATGTTGAAATCTGTTCCTGTGCTCACCTTGTTGAGCTGGCTGATGTGGTCCAGTCCTGCACTGGGCTGTGGCCGGTCCAGTCTCTCCACCATGACTGCCATGTGATGCAGCTGCACTGAAAACTCACGCTCACTCTTGGCCCGCTGCCCCATCCACTTCTTCATGACCTCCATCAGGTGAAGCTCTGAGTCCAGCAGCCGCATCACAGCTGCATGAGCCTGTGGACACCTCAGGTCCTCACCAAAACCCATCTCTGAACCTGGACAACCAGCTGCTCCCTGAGGACAGACCTGATGCAAGTGGTAAACCCAGCAGCAGCTTTGTGTCCTCAGTGGGACAGAAACAGAGTGTAGATGCTGATGAAGCAGCTGCAAATGACCACGACTTGTAATATATGTTTGACCAGCGAGCGTTTCACTTCCCTGTGAAGAAAAAAACTGTACAGAGACCTGTGAGGATGCACTTCCTCATGTCAGTTTGACTGTGGTTAAGCTTTGTCAATGTAATTTTCTTTTCATTTTAACAGCAACATTACAGGGACGGTAACTCTGTGTTATTATTTTTATGCTTTGATATCAAGTGCCAAGATGCATTTACTAAATATCCGCAATTAATACCATTTTCTATCATTTTTTAATCATTCTTCAAGCAAAGCCTATTGTACAGTAGTGATTAAAACTCCCAGTTGAACTATGATCTTGATGTTAAACTGACAGTGTTATGTAGCTCTCACTAACAAGAAGTTAAATTTAGTTCAACCTCAACCACTGACACACATCAGTAGAAGACAAACACTCATGTACTGTACTGTACTGTACTGTACAACAAAGGCATTTTCCCTCCATAATTGGTTGTTTAACTCTAAATAATGCAGAATATTATGATGCCATCCCACCTTCCATCCTCATTTTGACTGTAGTATTTACATGTAGTATTTAATATTGGTACCACTGACTGTAAATATGTCCTAGGGTTTCTGGAACTGCTGCTATTTTAATGTCCCACAAACAATCCAGACTGACTGCCCAAATTATGGCCATCGTCCTCTGCTTAATGTCCTATACTTAATTTTGTTCTGCCCTGTGGGTTCCGCTGTTTTTATTTATTATGCATTTACATTACTCTGTATTTCCTTTCATAACTGAATACTGTCTTATTTCCTTTATGTTGTGAGATGTTGGTGAGCTGATTATTCTCCACATCAACCAGGCAGCCTGATGTTCATCACTCAACCCATTATCCTGATATAACCGTCACATTTGATTTATTTCTCAATAAAATTTAACTTCAAACTACATCAAACATATTGTGCGTTTGTGTGAAATATTACTGTGACAGTCAGTTGTAAAACTGATAATGTTGTTTGCAAAGTATGATGCTTTTTCCTTCTTTTTTTAACCACAGTGTGAACAAGGTCTCACTTCATTACTCGTATTTATGACTCAGTTGGAGGTGGGTGCAACTTCACTGCTATTGGCTAAAGAACATTAGCCATACATCATCAAACACAGTCATTATGACGGTTTCCAAGAAGGGACAAAGACTGCAGCTTGGCTCAGACCTGTTTTACAGACCACAGAGGAAATGTTTCAAAGTGTTTGTAAGAGAAGCAGGTCATGTTAGAATAAACCGTTCACTGAAGCTACAACGCAGACTCCTGCTGGGCTGCGCCTTTTATGTGTCAGTTATGGTTGACTAAATGTTTTACACCCTTACAGATCCATTACCTGTACAATATCACACGGTAAAAATACTATATGTTATTGTTGTGCATTTACAACCTTATACAAATAAGTGTTTAAGTCTATTTTATGCAAGTAGTCATTGTGCAGTAAAATGGTCCATGTCAGTGTTTTATTATCATATTTATATTATATGATGTTTTTGGGTTAATTTTACTGCTGTGCATGAATAAGGTTCAGCTCGTCTGAACTACATTATATACGGTTACTGATTTATCTCACAACAATGCATCACATTCTATAAGATCATCAAATTTTATAATGTTATATCATGTAAGAACTACGTATCTGTAAAAAGTCAACTTTTCATGCTCTCAGATTTGTGACATTGTGCATTTTCCAGCAAATCTAAGAGGGTTTTTAAAGAGTAGGTTTACCTTGAGGTGAAATTAATCCTTCAGCTTGTTACAACTTCCTTTAAACATATTTTAAGAGAGGTGGTTTTCATTTGACTGTGGAAGGAAAGAAAAAATCGTGACTTACGTAGCCAAAGCTGGAAATAGTGGAGTAGATATATAGGCTAGTAAATAGAAATATTAAGTACAGCAGTTGCGTAAAAGCACTTAGTCAAATTCTACCATTAGTGTTAATTTCTTCCATAACACGCTGTCTTTTATCAAGGTCCATTTGAGTGAATAAAAACACATTGAAATTTGCATAGATCTTTATTTTAGTAGAATCTATAATTGACATCAATTAAATAAAAAGGAGAAAACAAGAGCAAAAAACCTTTAAATTACAAGAAAATTACACTGCACCATTCATATAGTACAAAAATAGGCCTTATTTTAGAGTTATGTCCCATGTAAGATAGTCATTCTTGTACATTATTCATAGGTCACAAATCTGTAAGGTACTGTGTGCAGCCACAGGCCAGGACCCTCATTCAGAGGCGGGAGGAGGACAACAGAGTCGTCTGAGGCTGCTCCAAGAACTGACCCCCCCTCCCCCAACAAAGTGTTTTGCTTTATACTTAAATGAGCATGTGCACACACGGACGCACACAGATCTGATTCAGCCCTTAAGTTAATGGAGATGGGATACATTCTACCTCCTCCACAGCTGCTGAACATACAGGGTGTCTCTGCAGATCTTCACAAAGGCAGAAATGACTGAATGATGAACAGAAGTGAAGGAATCAATGAGAACCTGAAAGCAACATGTCTTAACACTAGACAGACAGCATTAAAATGATTGTCTTTGGTTATGCCAAAGATATTGCTCCTATTAACTCCACTGACTGTACAGATCGCTTCACACTACATCCTAAGGCAGGACTGCAGCAACATCGAGCTCCACATGAAATGACAGCTCAACCGTAGAAAGGCTCCCATCAAACCCATTAGAAAGCCTTTTCTTTAAATTCAGCGGAGAAAATGAGCAAACGACAAATTTTTCCCCCCCCTGCTTTCGACATTACACTTTACTGGCTGTGGAGTGGCTGCTTTATAATTACCAAGCGAAGAGCTCTCTGGCACAATTATAGAACCTCTCCTGTTTTTTTTTTTTTTTTTTAGTGTGTGTTTCCATTATGTCCACTCACTGAAGTGATTCTGCCAACGCTGTCTGCATTCATGATTTTCTCTTAGTTGAACACTTGAAACACTTGAATGTACAGAGCTTGTAGTTTATAAGTTTGAAGTTTCTGAGTTTTTACGCTTAAGAGAATGCAACATCAAGCCACGATGAATAAATCATTTTGTGCATGTACACTCGGGGGGCGCTGAACTTGTCAGAAAACTCCCAGTATTTTGCACTTCAGGAGAAACCTCATTCTTTCTGGAAGAGACATAATTGGTGGTGTTCCAGAGGGAAGATGCATAATGCAGACCAGACTCAGCCTCAATTAGTCAAAACTAATTGCAAAAAACTGATCAAAGTCCCGCATTATCGTTGTTAAAAAGTAAACTGCAAGCATCCAGAATTTAAGAAAATAATTTATGGAAGCAATTTGGGGCTGCGTAAGCCTACTTATCTGTTGTTTACACACTTCACACCAAGCTGGGATGTCAAATAAGATTTGACATCCTTTGAGGCTGCACTTATTACAGTTTTAAATTAGCATTGCCCTTAAACAGAGGCTAATCAAAGCCTAAATGGCAGTGGGCACTAATGTACATCACACAAAGCCCCGCAGCACACACTCCTCCTCCTTCTGCAGCTGCATTTAGCTTTGTTCCTGTTGAGGGCATTTCTCTAAATCCACATTCTAAGGGTGGTTTCCAATCCAGTTTAGTGCTTCCTGGCTGAAACTGCCATGATAAGCCAAATGTGCTACACCTGCACCGGCCATCTGAGATGAATTAAGCTTCCTGGCTCAGTGCTGTTTGAAAGCGTACACACCTCTCTTCTATATCCTTTTGAGCAGCCTTTTGGAAGGTATTGGTTCTCTGCCGCTTTACTTTTCTTTAATCTTTTTGCTTTTCTGAATAAGTAGATGACCTCTGAACATGCTTTTGCAATTTCAATCTCATTTGCCCCTGCGTATTTTTGAATAATACCCTCTAAAAAAAGCTTTCCAACCACAAGTGGTTACATTAAAACCTATTTCATGTGTGTGCTTCTGCATGTCCATGCCCTCAACAAAGAAAAGAAACTAGTTGATTGTCAGTGAGAGAAACTTAAAGAGGTCTCAGATAAAGCCTCCTGGATGGGAACTGAGTGCGACATGTGAGGAAAAACAATTTAAAGTGGGCAATGTTGATTTAAGCACAAGCCAACACAATCTGTAAACAACCAATTCTAGTTCCAGTAACACGCTTTAAAGCCAGGTTTTGTTGTCCTCAAGGCAACAAAGTTTAAAGGGGGACAGAATTTAAGGAGTAGCAGCAATTTAGTGTTAGAATTGCAATTTGTTGTTTCACTTTTTAAACATTTCACTTCTATTATAAAACTCTCCAGGTGACCTTTTACATCTCTGGCCTCTCGTCGAGATTGCCCTCTTATCATTGAAGAGCTGCATATGAAACCTTGCTGAATGATATGAGAGGTAGATAAAAGGATGAGCAGCTGCAGTTTTGTATGCACGTCATCACCATGACAACCTCTCACAGCAAGCTCCACTATTTCTTGCAGTGGAGATAAAAAAAAATAAAATTTTCAGCATAGAAGAAAAGAGATCAGTGGATAGGGCTACATCGGATTAAAATCATGTGATGCACATTTTTCGGTGATAACCAGCCCAGGAGAAAAATCGCTTTAAAACAATCTTCCCTAAAGGTATGATCAAAATTTCTGCGAATAAATAGTTGCTCCAGTATCATTCAGAATATAATTAATTGGCGAGAACTCTGAAGAGATAATCTGAAATTCAGATTAGATGAAGACTCGAGGGTGAGACGCTGATGAGTGTGGAGTCTCAGTGCAGGAATTTCTAAACAATACTGAAGATTTGAAGAAGAGAAGAGAGGCTCGAGATGATGGAGGGAGGAAAATCTTCGCTTCACCTGGTGGATAAACATTTCCCTACATCAAGGAATATGTGAAGTTTGACGCACGCGCCTCACGATACGTTGCATGTGTAAGGTGTGTCTGTGCTGCTAATGTGCTCTGACACAGGGGAAAGCCTTTATATCTGTTCTGTCAAAAATCTCACACACGGTTAATTCACCCTGCCTGCTGTTGGAGAAGCTCTAGTGCTCAACCTTCACATATTGTTCCGAGTCCCAACAGCACTTCAGCTGCTTCCCTCAGCCCTGGGATGTGAGCACATCAAAGACAGACACTAAAACATCCCTACAAAGGGCTGTACCTAAGGCTTGATTGAATAACCTGTGCATGTTTTGTATATCATATTGTCTGTTATTTTATACGTGACATCAGAAAGATACCGAATGTAAAGGTTCAATTTCTAGAATAAGTTCAGTCCATCCTAAATCCCAAAAGGGCTAGAGATGCAGTGTTAGCTGTGTGACTCACAGTATGTTCTGCCAGAGCTGAGAGAAATCTTTCCAGACTGTGTGTACAATGGAAGAATCAGATCCCCCATCACACCTAGAACAATGCAGATTAAAAAAGTGACTGCATTTTGTTTCAGGCAAACAGAATTAATGTCTCACGACACAGACAGAGATGACAGAAAGCTCTCAGACGGTATGTTTTGTTTCTCTGACTGGTGACTAGTCATTATAAGCCATTAAGTCTTATTTGTCAATATGCATATTTGCACATATTTCAAATGTACTTGAAAAAATGCAAATCACTACAGATAAATGTTTTCCTAAAGAGGTTATGGATGCTGACTTTTACTAAATGACACTTTTGCAAGAATCAATGTTTCTAAATCAGATTTCATGCCTTGTTCTATCAATTTTTAGCTGTCACTTCATAAGTTAAGAACTAGATGTGACCGGTTTTAGCCTCTCTATGATGGACCCTACACTGTTCATTAGATTTACACGCTCACATACTCACATGCATCTGGTCACACGCACACATTCAGCAATCTCATTTGGCTACTGCACTGAGACTGATGGAAAAAGCAGAGGAGAAGAAAGCAAACAATAATCATTTGTTTACTGTAACAAAAAGAAGGTGGAGCCGGAGGGGAAAATGGACTCTGCTCAGACAGACACTGTTAGTGATCGAGGGCATGAGGGGGGAGAGGGCCAGTTTAATAGAAATGCACCCAAGTGTGAAGAGAGTGAGCCCGGGCACATCCTGAGCTCTGAGAGACAGCGGCTTCACATCAGGTCTCCCACAGCAGAGTGGGAAGATGAGATCCTGAAGCAGGACTCAGATGAAGCCCAGTGAGAAAGAGACGGAACAAAAAGGGATGAGAGATAAAACCAGGAAAGACTGTGAGAAGATAGTGCCACAGCCCTGAATTATCAGACAAATGGGGTGAGAGAATTTTAAAAGCAGGAGATAAAGAGGAAACGAGGAGGAGAGATTAAAGAGCACTTTGTGTTTTGATAAAGGCAGTCCTCTCATTTTGGACGTCAAACTCTTCGTTTTCTGAGTCTGAATTCACGCCATCATCCCCCCACACCGTTGGGATGCCACGATACGAGACTACCCTATTCCCACCAAGGCTGAAGCTGCTGCCGAGGCCGCCGCCAGCCTCCAGAGAAGGCAGCTTGATGAGAGCGCCTGAGCGCAGCTGCAGCAGCAGGAAGATGCCAGCGAAGGTGGCAATGATGGCCATGCAGCTGAGCACAGCGATGGTGATGGGCAGCCGGGAGCCGAGCTCGAGCTGCGATTCTCGGGTCCCCTGACCCACCATGAAGCTGCCGGGGGACTCTCGCATTATCTGGTTGAGGTGGAGGCAGGTGCCAGGGATGGAATCCAGGTAGCTGTGAGGAGGGCAGGACATGCAGGCATCAGAGCTGAGGCTGCTGCAGGTAACGCAGGGCTCAGGGCAGGGCAGGCAGGCCGGGACGGAGGCTGGCTGTATGAAGTTCCCCACTGTGTAGTTAAGAGGCTGGGAGCCCACAGAGTAACCTGCTGGACATTCTTTCACACAGCTCTGTTCAAAGAGGTAGTAGCCAGCGTTGCACTCTGGAAGACAAAGCACAGAAAGTGAAATTAACAGAGAAAACCTTTTAGCTCTTCATATGAGTCAGACTATGAGCAGACAGAGAAACAGGATTCCAGACCAGACAGTCAAAGCTTGAAGACAAAAACCCACTTTATCTCATACTGTGACAGACACGTCTTATTCATCCATGGGATTAGGATGAACAATTAATTGAATATTATTGGAACATTCAAGTGTAATATCCAAATCACAGGAGCTGCAGCTGTTTCTGTAAAAAAAAAAAAAAAAACCTGGCATAACGTATCAAATATGAATGAGGCACTGTGGTGCTAGACATCCAGACCTACATATCCTACCTCCTGACATATGGAAACATACTTGTTTTATACGGATCCTAGCAAAAATCACAGCGTTACATCTTGTGGTGTAAATGAAATGCAACTATTCTCACTACCACTGTTAACTAACACTGTATTCATAATTGCTGTCAAAATAACAGCAAAAGGATTGTTATTTTGTATATTGTTAAGCTTTGTATTGAATGTATTCAATCTTAAAAATGGAAACAAATCTGTGTCTCCAGGTCACCATTTTTCCTTTTGAGCCAACTAAAAACTGATGACAAAAAGCTTTGCAATTTATATGCTGAGTGCAGCATGTTTAAGTCAACAGACTCATTTCCATATACAGCAGTCCAGATGTACGCCATTGCTTAACATGGTAATTAACAGACTGCTGGTGCTGGAGGTAACAGAGCAGAAAACAGGAGAGAGAGCAAACAGAAGAAGCAAAACAGACTTTCCTGCAGGGTCTTGTCATCTCGTTGGAAACTATGCAAACTATTATATTAAGCTACGAGTTGGTGAGCACTGAGTACACATGATAATCAGTGTATGAAATGACAAATGCGCAATGACAAATTCAGTTCAATGCGTTTGATTGTCTGTTAGTGAGTAAGTTTCCTCGGCGGCCTGTAGGGGTCAGGCTGCCACTGTGTCACACATTGTAGATGGACTTCACGGAGTTGGTGTTGAGTATTATCTTCAGACCTTGCCTATAGCAGTGTTTGGATAGGACAGGAGATTGCACTAAGGACACCATTAAGTTTAAATAAGAATATTAAAAAAGAGACCTGGAGTAAAATTTTATTCAGACCCATTTAGATCTGTATTTAAATAGATTCTGCTCATGACGCTATTCTTAACGAGTACTTTGAGTGAGAAAACTTTGAGATACTTAACAAATGGTCACATTTAGCTTTGGGAAACACAAGACAAAAGATGCAGCTGAGCACATCCACATGACACAATATGAGCCGCCCCCCCGCTGCTGCTCTCACAATAACTTAAACCAGAGCCATAAGGTGGCAGTCTTACCAATGCATATCTGTCTCAGGTCCAAAGTCTTACAGCTGCCGTTGCCAGGCTGAGACTTTTCAGAGGAGGTGGAGGATGTTGAGCCAGTGCCATACAACACCAAAGTGAACTGGGTCAGAGTGCCTGAACAGAGAGATGGACATAAAAAAGAGACAATAAAAACTGGAATGAAATTGCAAAAAGCATCTGCCATAAACAATGAAGAACTGGCACTCCTTTGGATAGATTTCTTAAGTGCATCCATATAGTAGACACTGGGATTTCATCAAGTGACAGAAAAAGACTCCTTAAAATGAGCAGCAATTCAAAGACAGCATGATTTCACTCTGTGCCTATTAAGAGTATTATAAAGTGCACATCTCTCAGGAATCATTCAAGTGTAGGGGCTTGTGAGAGGTTCCGCTTAAAGTAAATTACTCCTCACAGAGGAAGGAGGACTGAGACACTGATCCAGCTATTTTTTTGGTGGTTTTCTTGGCTTCTGAGTAGAGTCGTGGGTAATCTTGCTACACTTGGAAGAAATTACTAACCCCCCTTCATGAAATCAAACAAAACCCCTTAGCTTTTGCAAGGAAATGACCAGTACAGTGTTCACAGAGGGACTGCTTCCAAAAGAACTGAGATGAAATCTGAATGAGGTTACTGATGTGTTGAATTAAATCAAGCCAAAGCATGATAACGACAGAGCCCAAATTATTAGCACTAAATATTAAATACACATTAATAGTCAAACATGTGACCTTTCTGACTCACAAACACAGCTGCCTCTTAGTGTGGCTATTAACTAGGTTGGCACGTGTCTCGAGGGATCTTAGCCCATTCCTCGTCTGCAAATTGTTCCAGCTCATCCAAATGAAAATGGTTTTTGAGCGTGGACCTTAAGAAATAAATTCTCAATAGCACTGAGACTTGAGAGCTGTGAATGGGCCACTCCAGCACCTTGGTTTTACTGTCCTTCAAAATGTTTTAAACCAATGTCGATGTGTGCCTCAGGTCGTTGCTGTAAGTCCCAATGGCAACCTTGAAGAAATTACTTATTATATAGAATGTAGATTGGTGCGTGGTGCTCAAAGGCGATGTCGTGAACGTCACCTTTGAGGGCCACTGGACCCGTCTATTCTGTATAGTTCAGTGCTGACTGAGTCATTCAAGTCCAATGGTCATCATCACGTGTAGTTTGAAAGCTTAGAATTGGAATTTTCAATGTTTCATATGTGGGCTGATAATTCTGACCACCCTAGTTTTCACCCTCTTTGCTATGTGGCACATTGAAGATTTCTGTAAAGTATGAAATAGGGACCTTTATTCTGATGACTGTTCTAGCCTGTCATTTTTTGTGTATTACATCCAGATTGGAGAAACTCTCTTTTGTTAAAAGGAAGTTTTTCCTCACCACTGTTTGCTCCTGGAGGATTCTGTTGGGTTTCTGTAAATAGGCTTGAGAGTCTGGTTTTGACCAGCTCTATATGTAAAGTGTCATGAGATAACTTCTGTTATGATTTGGCGCTATATAAATAAAATTTGATTTGATTTGATTCTTTAGGGGATAATAATTTTGACCTTAGATGCCTAAATGATCATGAGGATGATACAGGGGTAAAGTTGAAGACTAAACTACTTCCTTCCCCACTTTATTGTGCTGTAACACAACTGACAACTGCAGAGCTACACAGTGGGAGCTTCAAATCTCCTTTACAGATAACAAAGGCACAGACACTTAAATGCAAAAACCTGCTGATCTCTAATCTCCTGGCACTGGCTCCTTTATCCTGTAGCTGACCTCTAAACTAAACACCTGAATGCAAACATTTATGTAAAGGTTGTCCTAGTGGACGACTGGTTAAGATGCAGACCATGTGTTTCATGTTGTACCACTCTCCTTCAAGCTCCCCATCGGTATTTCTACTTTCAACTCCTCCAGTATTTATACCGAGACATACTGTATTATTGTGCAGAAATCTATGAGAACATAAAAATGAGTATTTTGGTTTTTTACAGATTATATATAATAATGTAATAAAGCTGACAACACACTGCCATGGGGGCATATTATATGGTGCACATCTAGTGTGAAACAGGAACTGTTGTTGCACTGCTTCATATAAACATGAAGACCTACACAGACTGCACAGAGTTAGAGACTGTAGTTGTGTATTTTTGATTAACAACCTGAAAAATTAACAACCCGAGCACTGACTGCATCAAATCAACAAACATTGCCGAAGGCTGCCGACAACTGTGGTGTTTTCTCATTGCACACGGGCTTGACTTACGGTAATACAGCTACATATCAAACTTGATATTTCTAGTTTCTCATCATCTATTGTTCTCCATATGAAGAATAATGCAGCCAGGATATACAAGCAGGGAGCGAATGTATAAAAAATAGGTGGGAGCAGTGAGTTGGATGTAGGACATTGGTGTTAAGTGTCTCAGGGCAGTGCATCAACCTAGCCAGTGTGGGAGTTGTATACAAAAATGAACAGGGGCAGGCGCTTTGACATGTACTATTTAGCTGCAGCCTAGTTGGATATTGATGAATTGCTTTTTTTTTTATGTGTGCTACTGCCTGTTCTGCTTGTAAAAATGTAAAAAGGGTAAAATGACAACGATATGAATTATTTAATTCATATCAGTAATCATTCAGGTCATTTGTCAAAGAAAACACTGATTGAATTTTAAAGAGAGATGCTTTACCATAGTCACTGGCACCAGCCACATTTTCTATCTCCAGAGTCCACGCGCCAGTTGGATTTTCATCCCAGGAGTGGGTGGTCATGAAAGCCCAGTCATTAAAACCCTCTGATGAGTAGTCATGTGGCCTGCAGCAAAACAACAAGCAGGAGTGTCATCAGTGTGTATTTACTAGTGTGTGTGTGTGTGTGTTTGTGTATGTTTTGTTATGTGGTTGAACCTGGGGTGGAGCAACGTGGAGCGTGTGCCAGCAGGACTAGTGAGGTGGATAGCCAGGTTTCCCCTCCGGTTGTAGGACAGCGTGAGGCGGGCCTGGACGTGCTCTAATGACGTCACGTGACTGTCTGTGCCGAAGCAGGCGTCCACGGTCTTGTTGATCGATAAGTAGCTGCCAATGTTCCTGTCAAAACATGAGAGAAGATGTATGAGGAAGGCGCATTAAGACAGCGGCGCATGTTGGGAACCAGCCGTGTATGAAGTCATTAATGGATGTTTGTAAGCTGGGAATATTGTAGAACAGGCTCCAGATAAATCGGAATGTGACAATTTGATGCTGGCCGGTCTGAAAGGCTGTGAAGGGTGAAGAGGTTTGTGGCCTTGAACAGGATTAGTGTCTCCCTACCTGGAGCACCCTTGTCCTCCATGGATGTAAAGCACCTACCTCTTTTTTAACTCCCCCTTTAAATCCGCTTAGGAGATTATAAGCATCCACAACAATTCTGAGTAGGAGGAAGGCGTGGGGTTTCGGTGACACTGAGATGCCCAAAATATAGACAAGAATTTATATGATCACTAAACTAGTACACTGTTCAAAGCACGGCCTCCAGGTTAATGCTGGTTAAAAATAAATAAATAATTAAGATGCACAAAAAGAATAAATTAATTTGACCTTTGCAGCAACTATAGTCTGTGAGTTCAATTTACAAGCAACGGGTAACACCACAATCATGCAACGTACTATTATTATGCTATTGACACTCAGGAAACCTCACCAAATAAATGTACGTGTTTAAAGTTAAGAGTATGTGAGTAAGGGTGGAGGGAATGGAGATGTGCACGAATGGCTGCAGAAGCTGATTTATCATTGCCACTTAACCAGTGGAGCACAGACATCTATGTTTTAAGCTGTTAGAGAAGGAGATGTATGATCTATTTTATAAGAAACAACAAATGCATGCGCAAAGCAGACACAGAGAGATGTAATATTAACCTCCCTGTAAAATATGGAGGGTATAGGGCGCTGGATGACAAAACAATCTCAAAATGGGACTTAGATAAAATATAAGTCGATAATGATAATGTGCTTTGGACGTTTCTGGATCTAACAGCTTATAACACAGAAGAAACAAACTGCCAGACCCATGAAGAGCCACATGCAGGTAGATTTTCCATTTAGTGAGTAAATCTCTGCAGGCTATTTTACGTTCTGGCAGGTAAATGCTTGTAACAAAGTAGACATAGTTAAAAACTCTGCTGAGACTGTATTACATTTTGGTTTCACTTGCAAACATGCCGCTTCTGTTCGCTGCCGTTTCTGTCAGGGTTTCACACACTCACTGCACCTCATAACCTCTAAAATCTCCATGGTTACATCAAAGGGCAAAACTCGTGGGCGCCAAAAGATGAAATGTTGCATTCATGCTCACCTAATAAATTCAGAAATCTATACTTGAATGGCAACAAAGGGTGTCTAAAAGAAAAGAATTTTGAAGAAAGAAAGAGGAACGTTTTTTTTTGTTTAAACCCACAATAATACATATTTCGTTATATTGTGTGTATGAAAATAATGAAAATGCTTACAAAGGTTGATGAATGAAATCTCTTTCTGCAGCTGCCAGTCATCTTCTTATAGTCTTCCAACTGGCAGCATTATCAACTTAAATACTGGGATAAATATTGATACTGATTGAAATGGGAAAAATGATCTATTTTCTGTTCAGTTCTATGGTATACTACATAGGGAGAGCTCATTAGTAAATAGTAAATATGACTGTTTTTAATCATCAACTTCTACAGCTACACTAATACAAGAAATAATAGTAAATATAAGAAAACACAAATGAAAAGGTGCTTCACAGTCAGTGGGTCTGGGAGAAATTCCATGACGGGAAAGTCACAAAAGGTCTCTGACATCCAAACAATAGAGCATGACATTCATTGTAACGCTTTCCTTGACACATAAAATGCCCGATTATAATATCCAACATGTCAGGAAAGCCAATACGTCCTTACTATAATTTATATTTATTTATTTGTCTTATTAATCTTGGACATGCTGCCATATAACTGTTCAGTCAATGTGTCGAGATGCCTTAGTTTGTGAATGTCTCTATTATGGTTGTTCTTATTTGTATACAATAGTGATATATATATATTTTATTGTGGCATATGCCTGCCTTAACTACATATTTGAAAAGTCTTACTGGAAAACACTACAACATGACTGAAGTGCTGCTGAGTTTTTTTGTTTTTTTTTTAACAATTCTTTTATTCAGAGGTGGACAAGAGGGACCAGTGGAGACTGATGGGGAATGACATTCAACAAATGGCTGATAGCTCAGCGTTGGTGTCCTAGTACACGCCGTTTTGCTCGGTTAAACAAATGCTTACAAGTGACAGCTGTTATATAACAACATCTTGTTTGACAGGAAAGTGTGTCATTCAAATGTAAATAAAGACCTACCTCTACCTGGAAACTACGAAAGTCTCACTGCAAACAGGGCAGCAAGACACGTAAAACTGCATTCCATTCACAGTAAATGGAAAGAACATCTAATGCTTACCGTGATCACAGTTTTTATGAGATAAATGTAGGATATTTATTTGGATAACTGCAATTCTTGTCATATCAGTTGCAACTCTTAAAGGGCCTCTTTGTACAACCATGAGTCTTTTAGGTGTAATTACTAGCTGTACTTTGCAGTGGAAAAAGACACTGAACCTTTACCTGCTCGCTTATTTCAAGTCACACAGGATAAGCCAGTCAGCTAAACACCTAAAATGTAAATTGAATAACCTGCCTGACTGCTGCTCCCAGACGCTCGAACCATCTGCTCTGAGCATCTCATAGCTGCAGTAAAAGAGAGAGAACCTCAAACCCAGAGAGAGAAGTGACAGGGACTGCATAATGAAGAGAAGATGTCAGAATGCATTTAGACTGTCACACCGAGAAAGAAGAGAGGGATATTGAGTTTTAACAGAGAAGGGAGGACACAAATTGACAAATTATTATTTCGCCTTCTAATGTTCCCTCTCGAGTTGAATGCCTGCGTCAACACACATACAACACCGGAGTATTCCAACAGGCACTGAAAGCAAAAGTGAAGATGAAAGCTGCAGACACAACACGTCACTGCAGTGAGGCGAGGCAGCTCAGTTATACCTTCAGTCTGTTAGAGACCACTTCAGTGTCTTTCTTATTATGGTTTACTGCATCTCAACAAGGTTTATCTCATCACGCTGACTTAATGTCACAACTAAAATAATTTACAATATTTATTGCTTCCCTGATGCAGAATACTGATAACATTTCTAAATTTAAAGGCCTTTGTAAATCCCTGAGTACACTCTTGGTAACTAATCTGTTTTATTAAACAGCTGCTCAAGCAATGAAACAATTTTCAAAGTCAAAAGTCACAGTTTAAAAGTTATAGAGGGTAACTGTGATGATTCTGACCTACTATGAGTATAAACTATGGTTTTACTGCTCTGCACACAAAATGGAGAAAATTAGAGACTGCTGCAGGGCAGATAATAATGACAGTAAATCTTTAAAAAGGTTTTAAGATTAATTTAGTTGGCAGTTCTGTGTGTGTGTGTGTGTGCATTCATTATACTAACCTGGGCTCACAGACCATGCTGATCACACATTTTCGCTGTGGCCCCACATTGGTCCATGTCTTTGCCAGTGCTACAATTGCACCGGCATCAAGGAGACCATATCCGTATGAATGGCTTACTGCACAAAGAAAGACAGAACAGTGCATGTGAATATTTATCTGATGAGAACATTCACATGTTGCATTAACTTTCTAACTTTTATTCTCTATGTGTATCCTCACAAATCTCCATTCACACACAGGACAAAATCACAACCCTCAAAAGTCTCTACAAACTGCAGAGGGCAGAAGAGAACTTGGAAAAATTTACTGTACCTTTGCGTCCAACCCCATTGTTTCTCCAGTCGTTGGTGAGCAGGTGGGCAGGGTGAGAAGTTCGTACAACCAGATGTTGCATGTCCCTCCAGGTCAGATTTTTACTGGAGCACGTTTATTTGCAGGCACACACCAAGTCAAAAGAGAGTGAGAGAGACACACACAAAGACAGGGTCACACATGGTAAAACTGGCTTAAAAATCAAGCTGAGGCACTCAAAAGATCAAACAAACACCTCACAATAAGCCCCATCGCCTGAACCTGCAGGTGGACAACTGTTTAAATACAGAATACAATGAAACACCAGTCGCATAGTCCCCTGAATTACAGTGAATCTTAAGTCAACATGTGATTGAACTAAAGTGTTAAGTGACTATCCAGCCTGGAGTAACGTATGTTGGAAAGAACCAGGCCCAAAAAAGGGTTACAGCAGGTCACAGTCAGGGATTTTTCTCCGATCTGGTACATACAGCCATAAACTTATGGCTTAAACTTTAAATCCATCATTCTTATTGTGGATTTTAGAAAATTAAACATTTTATGAAACAACATGAAATCTGTTCCTAATTGCAATCCTCTTCTATCACCTCACTCCGTTTGACTAATTACTCATTTCCAAACTGAACACTGTGATGTTCATGTTTGTCCCTCCATTAGCGCTGCATGGATGGATAAGAATGATTAGTGCTCACATCAGATTGAGCTGTTTTTGTAAAAGCAAAGCCGAAATCTGCCACAGGGGTTAAAAAATAATTCCTAGACTTGGATAATCAACCAAAAGCGATGGATAGATGTGCAGCACTGGCAGTTAAAGTCTAATTTTTTGGAGGAATTTAAAATCAGGCTTTCAACAGTTTGTGCAAAAATGGCACATGCTGGAAACTGATAAAACTGGAGTGGTCATACAAACTATGTTCTGTTGAATAATTTACTCCACTGCCCTTGCATGGATGTGTCCCGTGCAAATTGCATTCTTAACACTTCCCTTTTATGAGTAATCACTTGAATTTAATCATCAAAAGACCAGAAAACACGCACAAAGAAATTTGAGAAAGAGGCTGACTGAAGCTTGGTGAGAGAAGTAGTGACAGGCACTTACTTGGCCTCAAGGGCAAGAGCGATGATCCCAGCAGCGAGTGGGGCTGAGGCAGAGGTGCCTGTGTGGGAGTCTGTACATTTTGCTTTGAGGTCTGTAGTCACCTAAAACATGAACAAAGCGGAAAATACTCTTTAGATATTCTTCTGTTAACCTGACACAGAAACCGTTTTCGTAACGCTGAATTTTCATTTGATATTGTCAGAACGCTGGCTCAAACTGTTTGGAATACCTAATACTCTCAATTTGATAACTGTGGGCTGTCTTAACACAGTGTCACAAATCCTCAACTTTCATGAGAACTACTATAGAGCTTTCCAAAAGACATTCACAGGATGTTGTGAACTTTTGCCACTTTAGTTCTATAACCCGCCTCCTTTAAGTGAACAAACCCTCTGTTCTCCACCACTTCCTCTCTTGTTATCAGATATGCATGTATTTGCTGGAGGCGGAATTTATCTCATGGTTAAAGAAGTAGGAAGCTATGAGCAAAAGTCCTCAGCATGACTCCCTGTTCCAGATGGAAAAATCAAAGCCGGCAAACGAATAACTTAAGTCTCACCCCTTCCCTACATCTACCAGAAACATATCTGAAAGCAGGGCTCGTTATCGAGTCAAACTGCTCCTGTAGACCTCTTCAGTAAAACACAGCAGAGATGTAGTTGCACTGGTAAGCTGCCAGGTGTGAATTTCTGCAGCTGCATGAATAAAAACTGAGCCACTTCTGGACAACAGATGGAAATGAGCTTTGTTGGCTCACCATTTCTCATTTACAGTTGTTTCTGTTTCTACTGACTAAGGAGTGTCGTCCTTGTCAGATGAATAAATAAATGGACCAGTGTGACTCCAGCCCATCTCTGGATGGAAAAAGGTTAAAACAAGGCCCCCAGTAGTTCAATGGATATAACTTTGGCCTGTTAAATAGCGGTAGATGAGCCTAAAATAATAAAACATTGTGTACATGGTGACTTTCAAAGCTTATGGATCTTTCACAAGACTTAAATGAATAAGAATCTGACTTTGTGAACTGACTTTATCACCAGGACAGTTCTGATATGCATTTATGAGCTTCTAATATCCCTTACTTTACTGTAACTTCAATAAAAAAAAAATCTTGGCAGACATTAAGATATGTTATGGTTCATAACCCTGGTGGTCCCACCCTCTCTTCTCTATTCAATCTCTTCATCCTCTGGTTCATGAGTGACAGTACAATTAAATGAGCACAGCACTGAAGCATTAAGGGACCAGCCACATGTCAAGGAGATGTCATAAGCTGTCCGTCCAGTTGGTTGTCTGCCGGACTGTATGGTGGAGGGAGAAAATGTGTGTGTGCGTGTGTGTGTGTTTTGCGTTTGTGACGAGAATGTTAAGTAGCAACAGATTGCCAGATGGGTTTGAGCTGTTCACTATAATTTTAATAGCCCAAGGCTGAATGGATGAAGACAAAGACAAGTGAAGAAAAGAAGGCAAGAATGAAGTCAAGCTGTAATGAAAAAAATGCTGAAATCTGAATTAACCAATGTCTTCGTGTGTGGATCCAACATATAATCTGAACAGTATGTCTCACATGATGATGAATATTGACAGTACTGTAACAAAGACAGCAGCTCTGTGAAGCTGTACTTAAAATGAATCATCATCTTATCAATTTTTACTATTACTGTTATGTAGCAATTAATCCTGAGTCTGAACTTTATCTGGTGTATCGTATTTCCCAGTAATCCATCCAGTAGTCGGTTCACCGGGAGCCGCACTGTGTTAACATCATATTGGCACTAAAGGTAAAGTCAGGGATTAACGTTAAGTCAACTGGAGTCAGCTCTTTCAAATATCAACAGTCTTACTATTTGCTCAGGTATTATTGACTAAACCAAAGCACTGGACGCCAAATAAAGGCCAATACACGTTATGCTACTAGCATTGTGTAAAGTATTATATCTCTTGTCATGATTGATTTTTGCTACTTTGTCAATAATATGCACAGGTCATTGGCGGAGGCATACATTCAATAGGGAACTATATATGGGCATGAGCTACATTTACAAAATTGCTTTCATTATATGATTGGATCATTTTCCATTTAGAAACTAAGAGAGAAAAACAATAACGAATACAGTATTTTTTAAGTTCTTGTAGTTTTTAATCATCCTGTGTGTATTTCAAATTGGAAATATCAAATTGTAATCTGCTGCATTGTCCACAATAATCACAATGACTTTTCCATCCAATTAATTTACTGCTGTTTGTATGTGGAGTATGTTTATTAATGTTTCTTGTCTTCTGTGTGCTCCTTATGTTTGTGTTATACATATACAGTATAGTGTATGTTCAGTTGTCGTTCTGTGTCTGCTTATTAAAATGCTTGCAGTGACAACAAATGATTTTCCTGATGAGCTCATTAAAATCCCTGATGTAATGAGCAATGCCCATTTTCTGATTCAATTTAAAATTTAAAAAAAATCAACAAAAACAACACTTTATAGCATGTCCTCTTAATCTATCAGTCAGTTAATTGACAAATTTACTGCTGGAACTCTTGCTCAACTTTATATTACTATGGATAGTCAGAGTGTGACAAAGTGGAAGGCAAAAAAAGAGAAACACAACTACTCACTATCTGTTTCTCATTGAGGTTCCCCGAGCTGTATGTGGTGGCGAGGGTGGACGAGCAGGCCTCGCTGTACCAGGGGACGTTGCCGTTCTGGGTGGAGCTGCTAATGGACAGTGTGTAGATGCTGTTGGTGTAGCCATCACAGTTACAGCTGTCCTTTTCCCTCCCTCCGTTCCCAGAGGCCCATACAAAGATGGAGCCCAAGCCCCCACGGCCCTGGAGAATGCACAGAAGATACCGACAGACCCTTTTAATTCATGCCTTGGACCAACACTAGCCAGAAAGTATGAAAGAAAAGAACAAAAATCTCATTCAATCCCAACAGGAATCCCAATTATAGGAGAGCAAATTCATTTCAGGGCTCATTTCAAAGAGGGCCCATTAAAACGCAGCATACATCATGGAGGCCAGGGTGGTCACTGTGTAAATTAAAAAGAACTAAATATCGTATGACAGGAATGACAACAGCTCATTGTAATAAATCACCGAACCTTTCAGACTTTGAAGTGCAATAATTTTCATCTAAGAGCTTCTCTATTGTATTGAGTGGCAGCGTCTCTCTGTATTGATCAAATGCAGCTATGCACCACCCACACCGCCATCTGACAGTGTTGTCACTGTGGCAATTATCTTTGTAGTCAGAGTCAGCGCTACCAATCAGCTTTATGGCACATGCCTTGAATCCCTTCCCTCTATAACAGGAGTCGGGCTGAGTCGGATAGAAGTGTATGTGCCTGAGTGAGAGCTTGGGCTGTGATCCGCATCAATCTGCTGACTACCCGACACAGTCCCACTGCACTGCACTCACTGAAGTAAGGGCTGCTATCAAGAAACAAAACTAGTGCATGACAGCATCATTCCTGTGTGGCTTATAATCATGTTTGTTATGACGGTGACAGGAAAGTTTCCAAACACTCCCAAAACCTTCAATTTACAAATACACTATTTTACCGTGTTTTTGGATGTTGTGATAAAAGATGACAACTTAAGAAGCAACTTTCAGCTAACACTGATATTAAGACAAACTTTGTCGCACTTAATTTTTCTGCAGCTTCTATTCATTTTGTAAATTTTCCTGCCTGTTGGCTTTTAGAGGACAGTCCCGTCCATTCATAATTGTCAGGGTCAAAAACTGCTTTGTTCTTCCCGCTTGTGTCCTCTCATGCTTGAACAGTTCAATTACTGACTGCTGAAAGGAAGCCACACACAGGCAGAGAACAATTTCTGTCTCACACAAACACACACCTCAGTAACTCCGTGCAGAAAGGCTTCTTTGGCGAGTTTGGCGGGCCCGTCGACAGTTTTGCCATCGTCCTCTGGGCCCCAGCTGGCACTGTAGATGTCGATGTGCTGTGGATTCAGACTGAGAGATTGTGCCTCCACCATGTCAGTCACCTCCCCGTCCAGCATACGCACACCTACCACCACAGGCAAACATTAACACACAAACAAGGAAATGAACAGGTGATTCATTTTTATGGGCAGCATGAAGGAAGTATCCAACCAAGACATCATAAAACTGAGCTGAAGTGGTCCCATTTCATTATGATTCATCACAAAATCAGACAGTACTTTATAGCTTGGTCTTTAAAAAAATTTCATCTTGCCTCCCAAGTTTTGCAAATAAAATCCACTATAAAGAAGGCTCTTAATAATCATCTAACTCAAAGAAATCAACATAAAAGTGGAACATTTTAGAAAAAGGAACATTACTTATGTCCTTGTGGAGAGACCAGACTCAAGGCAGAACAACACACACACACACACACACACAAACAACCTGACTTTCAATTTCATCGAGTCTACACAACAAAGTCCGTTCTTCCATGAAGTGGCATTAAAAGTGCCGTTCTTGTTGGTAAACGATAAAGTCCCTGGATTTTTGTCTTTAGTTTAAATTACACATTATATCAGGATGTGCTTTGAGGTTAACAGGTTCCATCAGGTTTTATCAGACACTGGGCAGTTGGGTCTTCTTAAAGCTTTCTAAATTTATCTGATAAAAGTGCATATTATGGTTAAAATGGAACATAATCCACAGCTGAGGGGTGTTACAGATACTCAAAGACTTGAGCAACAAGGACATCACAAATTCATCAGTAAATTTATCATCATACAGACTGCAAGTGATGATAATAGTCCTCATCTAATCTGCAGCTCAGTTCTTTAACAGTGCTTTTTTTTCGTCTCTTAGGGAACAATAGGCTGCCGTAATGTTTGAATTTGTTATTTTTTATTTTTCTTCAAACAATGCCGCTCATTTTGCTTCTACATTTGTTTGGCAGATGTAGTTTCCTGTTTGTGTGTTTGTGTATCCCATGTGATAGTTTTTGCCAATGTAAATGAAATGACATCGCTATTGATTTGATTTGGCACTTGAGCCTTTTTGGAAAAAAAAAAATGGAACTAGATCAATTGCAACGAGGGTAAACTGCATCCTCAAGTGTAAGGCAGATTTCTGAGTCATATCATTCAAACAGAAGAATGAATAAAAGCATCAGTTTTCTGCTTTTACAAGTCTGAATGAAATTAGTGATACTGATTATAAATTGCTTTTGATTGGGTCTTTTCTCATTTTAAGAGAACTGTAACACCCAGGCAGGCTCAAGTCTTATTCAAAAAGTTCATTTGCATGATCATTGATGAAATACTATCAAAAGAGATGAAACACAAACACACTGAACAACGCAACAGAGGCAGACACAGAGCAAGGTGCTTGTCCTAAGCAATTATTTCTGCTTCAGGTTCAGAAAGTTTTACTACAACAGATATTTCTCTGAGCTCCAGTCCTCCACAGAGAGAACACTGAAAAATCAAAGACACCTTAAAAACACACTAATTTCACTCTTTGATGCATTGCGGGTCATGTTCTTCATGCTGCTCTGTACAGGTTATAGTAACCCAGCCCTGGTGCTTTGAAGTCCTCCAAAAGCATCAAACAGACTGTGTGCTGCTAGTGTTTCCATGGCAGCCTGCACCTCTCTAAGGCCATGTGATGTAGTATCTCCAGTCAATGTCAAAATTCAGTCTTGTCCAAAAAAAACACCTGGGTGGTAGTATGTCCAGACTCTGATGTTGTGCACAGAGCTGATTTATTGAAGAAGCTTGAGTTATACTGCAAGTCCCACACATCAGTTCTGTTAGCATACAGAAAATACAACAACAATCTAAAAACACTGATTCAGTGTGAAACTCTGAATCATCCCTTCTCCTCTTTTATCCAAGACAAACTTAAAACAGAAGATTCATTCTAGCTAGTTTGTATTTGGAGCATCTATGCCAAACACAAACACAATAAAGTTGTTCTGAATTTTGTCGAAGTAAGATCTGTCTTTATTCTTTCTGATTGACTCAGCCTTGAGTGTGGATTAAATTAAGCGTGCAGGCTTTTCATTCGAACGAGCCACCTGCTCCACATACATGACCAAGAGGCAGCCCACTTGTAATGTTAGTCAAGCTCAATGCCATGTGGTATACACTCACATGCCATCTGGGACGATTACAAAGAGTAGAGTTATGGCACTCTGCTAATGGGGTTCAAAGTTGATGTGACGGATGCAAGTAGGAGGGCAGGAGGTGATTGAGATAAGCAGAGAGGTAATGACATAGTGCATGTACTGGGATAAAGAAGCTCCTACTGCTTAAGGTCTACACATCAATATGGTACTGTACAACCTGGAGTCAGCAGAACTCAAGTTATTCTGAAAGGAAAGCACATCCTCAGCACAGGACCAAGAAATGCACAGATCTATATCATCTATATTAATATTTGAGAAGTGTCCACAATCGACTATCACTGAAATAAACACATAATAATTTCAAAACACATGCAATTAAACAACATATGATAAAAAAAATGCTGGAGATCAGGGACAGAAACTTCAAATTTTGCTTTTGCTTCAGATAAAAACAACCCATCAGGGTGCAAAATCCTATTGAGGACAAACAAATTAATATTTCATAATATTTTCTGCTGTCGCTCCTTCTGTGTCTTACCATAAATCAGAAGATGTTGTTTGTGTCTTTCGCATGAATGACAAATACTAACAAATAATATTGAACTTATATATCTATTTCATTACATTTTTCCCCTCATTTTTGTTTGTGAGAATTTGTAACAGGTTAGACTATAATAGACAACAAACAGAGGCAGAGAGAGAGAGAGCATGACATGCATCAGAAAGCATCCAGACTAGATATGACAATGAGGATGTTTACCATTAACCTCTAGGAATGCACCAATTATCAAATACAAATGTTTAAAATAATGCGGCCAATACTAATTTTTTTTTCTTTCTCGTTTTCATTTTCTAATCACTCGTTTTGTTTTGTTTTTTTTGTGCCAGGGATCTTTATTATAAGAATAAATTGCCTTACAGTTTTTCCAGTACAAATTGAGTCAAATTACAAAAACAACCTTCAATATAACCCGACAGATAAACATTAGCAGCTGCCATCAGTGAAATGTCACCAAATTTGCTGACAGCCAATGTCAATCATCAAGGTTGATGTGTAGCTGTACTGCTCATATATCTGTGCATCTCTATTAACCACTGAACTACAGCCACCCCAATGTAATTACTGCCATTAGAGGTAACTCAGATTCATTGCTGCAGTCAAATTGTTGGAGCTAAAAGGACAAAGATAAAAACTCCTACTCTTCAAATCTTTCAACTGAATACATGTCCCATTTACTGAACGCATTCATACAGAAGTGTAAACACAGAGCACGATAGGACATTTCATTATTACAGTTTGTTCAGACTCCATAGACATGATCAGAAATCACTCCTCTCTCCTTCTCATTCACTTCCCCCTCACACCCAAAGCATAGAAGCAGTTGGTCATTTCTCCTTACACAAAAATGCTGATGGAAAATTTGCTTAAAATAAAGTTTTTAAAAAGTGAGAGACAGAGAAAGTAGCAAAGCCAGAAACTGTCAATGTAACAGAAACCGATGCAAAAATATGTGCCGTCTCCATTTCGCCGGAGTTACTCTGTTAAACTAAAATAGAATGAGGAAGAACTCTGCAGCACAAGAAAATGAGTATATTGGTGGGGACAGACGCTGGCTGATGAAATTTCATTGGCTAAACTGACACAACACAATACAAAACATTTTCACACACAGAGGACCTGCTCATGTGACATTTGCAACAGGATAAGCGAACAGACCTTGGCAAATGTTTGTTCTTCCCCTCTGTGACAAGGTTTGAGAAAATCTCAGAGGGCATTTTACCTCAGACAGGGGCAGAAACTATTTCAGGACATGCAACAATCAACCTCCCCCCTCTGTCTACAGTTTATTTGCAATGTATGTACTGTCTAAGGCAATCTAGCACAATAACTCTGAAGACTGTGATGTATATGTAATATGACATATGTAGCATATAAGCTTTTTGTAAGTAAAGATGAGTGGCAGTTTTTGATGCGGTGCCACCTGAGGGATCAGTGATCAGAGTGTTCAGGTTAGACACGCTTGTCCATTATGCTCTGAAATGCATTTAGAATCCTTGAATCTTTTGTTTTTGTTCTGCAACACAGAGGCTGAGGTATCCAAGGTCCTTCCCATCTTTCATTGAGGATTTCTTTTTTAAATACTTCAATAATTGTTTCACAAATTGTTCCTAACGGGCTAAACTATTCCTTAATGCTCTATTGCACCAAATCATCTTTAAAATCATCTGTTCTCAACACAGTGTTATTTACTTATTTTAATTCATTTTCAGCCAAATATTCCCGCTTTCCAACTTTTCTTGAATGTGCTGCAGCCTGAATGGATCTATATTTACAAATGAAATTAAGCCGATCAGATAAAATATTGCATGTTGTGTTCATACTGTCTACTATAAAACACAAGTGAAAGCCAATTCTAATAGTGTTGCCTTCTCTTATAATTTTCCATACTGTTCCTACTGGTTGTTATTTGAGTCTATATTAATAATGTATGAAAATACTAAAGTTAACATTGATTCCATAAAAGCATTTCAAAGACACCATGTGAATGTACTTTCTCAATGCTGCTAACCCATACAAAACTAATATACTTAGAAGTCCATTGGTTTTCCACATCACAACTGGGATAATACCGAAAAAAGATTCAGTGGCATGCTGCGCCCGGGAAATGGACTGAAAATAACATGAGGTTTGCAGAACAAATACTGCTCTGTAGCTAGTCTGGCAGTCTAGAAAGAAAACGGAGATGAAATTCAGGATTGCCCCTGTGAGAGCAAATCAATCATTTATTTGTTTTCATTTGACTGTACCTCCGATCTTGGCATTGTAAGCTACCCCGACTCCACAGATATCATTGTTGGCTACAGCTGCCACTTCTCCTGCACATCGTGTTCCATGTCTGTGGAGGAAGAAGAAGAAGAAAGTTAGAACATTGTTCTATTTTTCTTTTAAGTACCACTCAACTAATGACACAGCTTTTTTTACTGTATATAAACCCACAGGTAGTGTCCTTATGTCCTAAGGATTTGTAAAAGAATGTAGCTTCTGTGGTACCAAGGTCAGGCTGCAGACGGAGGCAAAACAAACTCATGGAGACAAGTTCTTGGCTTTGATTCCTTTAAACAAATCTCAATTCCCATTTGTCCAAAAGAAAGCAGTCAGCCAATGGCTGGAGATAGCTGCTGCTGTACATCACCAGGATCCTGCAAGCATTAGTATCCTTAAAGTGCCTCAATAAGTCAAGGCAAAGGGCAACATGATAACATCCCACCATCAACCCAAGGGGGAAACTGAATTAGTTTTAACATTTTCATAAAAGGTCTTTTCATTAGGCCTCACAGGTAAGTTCTAGCTGCAGGCATTTCATGAGGCAGGTACAGGGGGGATGATCATCGCATTCAAGTCAGGTGCATTCCCATGGTCTGCCAGATGGATATGCACTCTTAATACTCTTCAAAGCATGGCTGCAATCCCCACTGGACTGCAGCCATTCCCAGACAGGAATGCTGGAGCCTGTGCAGCTGGATGAGGAAACAACAGAAGCAGTGGACAATCTGAAGAAACTATCTACGCAGTGAGGCACTTGGGGTAAGCAGCCAAAAACATGACAAATAAGATATCATACATGCAGTGAACATCCTCCACTGACAAAACCGACCATCTGGTGTCACGATGTGAACATGTGCTGGACAAACTCCTACGGAATTCTTATAAATAGCTAAAACTGCAATCATTTATTAATTTAGCTTCAATTGAGTAGAAAAAAATGGTATTGAAATGCATTTTAAATTAATTTTACAGTCCAAAATCCACACCACAATGAGGTCACAGGTTTTTACTAGACCAATAATCTAAAAAAAGCCCTTTCATTAAAAAAGCAGGTACAAGGACAGAAAGCCACAGTTTTACAATTCATCAACCACTCCCTCCAGATCTCTAGGGAGAGTGTGGGACAAGAAGGCGGAAATTAATGTCATTTTTACAGTCAGCATTGGCAAAAAGCCTTTAAGTGTCATAAGATGTCAGCGAGTTCCACTGGTGTGGGTCAAAAAAACATATTTATAGACAGAAAAGGGAAACACAAACACATATAGAGGTTTCATTTGGAAGATTTTCTGAGGAATTTTATCTCAACATTCCTGTAAGTGTTTGTTGACTTTGGAGTGTAATGTCCTACAGGACCTGTGTTTGTGATGCGACTGTTGATAACAGGGAGCTCAGGTGTCTGTGATGGGATGCTGGGCATGCTGAGGCAAACACCTCAAGTGTTCAACTGATCCTCTTCCAAATCTTCCTTTGACACATTCATTACAGTCACTTACGTGGTAGACTGACTCATGGAATACAAATGCCGTTACAGAGGTGAAACGCTCTATTGCTGAGGCTGATTATGCAAGATCTACTTACATAATCAGGTTTTTGGGAGTGATTTTCCAGCGAGTGATAAAAATGCATAAGAATATATCCGGTTGCTGCTTCCACTCACTTTCCAGGTCAATAAGAATGTGAAGAAAAGTGCCTCACTAGGTCAAATGTATTTGTGAATTTTGCTTGTGAATGCAGCTTACTCTGTGCTTTTTATACAACATGACTTACAGGAGTCCCTTGTATAAAGCTTTTCATTCAATTATTGAGTTGCAGGTTGTGACCAAAACTGCTCAGCGTGTGTGCGTAATTTAACAAATGACACTCAAGTTCAAGATACTTGATACTGTGATATTTTCAATCACACAGATGAGATTATCCTAGTTTGTGAGGGAAAATGATAGCCAAGGCCAAGACTATAATGGCACTATGTTTATAACTGCTGCTAATTTAATTAAGAACTATTGATTTCAAAGGCAGCCCTTAATAACATAACATGTGATGTTCAATGCAGCTGAGGTAGCTTTCAAGGATGTAGAAGCAAGAAACAAACGTCAATATGTATCCATTAAAACAGGAAGTGAAATTAAAATCATAGGTAAATATATACAATGTTCACATCTTGATTTCAGTCCAGCCATTACACAATGATGAATGAATTAGTGAAAGGTTGATGTATCTTATGGGAACACTTAATTACCTGCACAAAATAAAATAAAACATGTAATATATGCACTTAAATGAAATAAAATACTCAACCTGCAGTTACTCATACAGTCCTGGTCCATTAGTGCTTTACTAAACTTTCTAATTCAGAATATATCAAATTGTATGCAGTACATGACTTGGATTTTACCGTTTCACTACCAAATGTGTAATTTCTCAAATCTGGATCAGACACAATTATTGGCCTGAAGGAGCTACTATTATCTGACAATGAGGCCAAGTCATGACTAAAGGAATGAATGGCGGTGGTGTGCCTGTCCTCATTTTATTTCTATGTGTGCATTTCTATTGGCCTGTTTTCTGATGCATGACATCATATGAAACTTAATCTTTATCCCACCTCAAGGCAGAAGGCTTAGATAGGAAGTTAAAGAGGTGACAGCACAGTGCCAGAGATCATGACATGAACTGCTCCAGTGAAATCTCCCCCAGACATTGTCTGCAGGAACAAAGACCTGTCTGTCACCACAAGTATAGCATTGTTCAATCAGTTGTTAACAAGTCTCACACAGAATAATTATTAGAGCTGTAATATCTGCCTGACACACTGGAAGCCTCGTAGACTTCAATCAGACACTGGATAACAGAGGTGTTAGCGCTACATTAAAGATGCTTCTTTAAAAAAAAAAAAAATGTGAAGATGAACATTTAACTCTCAGGTACAAGCATAATTACTTGAAGATGCTGGACATTAAGCAGAGTAAGTAGTTTTAGTGGCTTGTTTTTGTCACTATAGTATATTTTGCATCTCTTTTATCTAGTTTTATGTAAAACTGTTTCAGAGACATTTGCTATAAAGAATTTTTATGCAAATGTAATGGATATTTGTCACAGATTCTCGTCTCTTAATTAATAGAACTATCTTCATGCACATACTCGTGTCTAGACATGATACACTTGAGTATGATGAATGCCCCATCAGTCAACCCAAAACAAAATGTAGTGAAGCAACAGTCAATTACTGCAGTGCCTCCCAAATTACCAACATTACACAAACTGTCAGTTTAAAGACTGGGCATGACATTCCTCTTAAAGCATCTGCTTTCACCACAAATTGCTTATGAGAGCAACTACTGAATGGTAGATCATATATTTTATTACATTTGTAAGTCTAATCCTTAATGCAACACAGAGAGTCAGTTTTTGTTAAGAGGAAAAAAAAGTAGTCAAAAATACCTTTTGTATCCAACACATTGTGCAACAACTTAGGATTCCTGCAACATATGTAGTGGTGATAATGGAAGATGATGGTGAACAAAGAGCAATTTCAGTAAGGTCTTGTTCCGATTACAGCAAGAACAAGCCCCATGGCAGATTATAGGCACTGAAACTCACTCAGGTTACGGCAGCTACAGTTGGCTGCAGGCCCGAGGCCAGCAGCATGTTCAGTATTCATCCCCACAGCTGGCAGAACCATTATCACTGTGCAAATCTAAACTGCCTTTCAGGAGACTTACTAAAGAGATATGCCATTGTCACACAGATATATCCAAAAAGTGCCTGTGAACTCCATGCTAAGAAGGGAAAGTATTTAACCTACCTTTCACTGGCACAAAAGCATTTTTGTCTTAGATCAAGAACTGGTTCTAAAGCTGAAACTGATCAAAAAACAAAAAAAATCTTCCAAACTGGTACACATATTAAGTAATGCAGGTTCTAAATTTGGTTCTTGCAGTCTGTGATTCATAAATTAGTGGTGTTTTACAAGATTACCACCAACAAAAAAAGAGAGAGAAAATGTCTGATTTGTCCAATTAAGCTGCCCACAGTAAAATTCAACAATTTTTAGAAATTTATCAACACATTAAACAATATTGAATGTTTCATTAACAAACATAAATCTAATTTATTCTGTTGGAGGTACCAAAGCAGTAATATACTAAAATAACACAAAAAAATAGTTATTTAAAAGAATGTTTTCTGTAATTGCAAGGGCACATTGTGGAACTTGTATACTTTCTCTGACTTACCAAGTCCCAGTGTCCACCTAAATGACATTGTTAATTCCATTTGTTTTTGTTCCAGCATTATCTTAATTACAACAACAAAACCAAAAAAAAAATTAAAAATCACTGAGGCTCTCGGGGCCATGGGTAGTACTGTATGCTGATCATTAGTCTCTGAGCTACACTGAACCTTTAAGGTAAATCTCAGCAACTGTTTTACTCTCCTTGTTCTTAAGTTTGCTAATGCCTCTGTCAGTTTACTAATGAGCTCGCCTAAAGGACAAAAAGGTCTCGCAATGTTTATACAGCACAGCAAAAAGAAGAATATTATGAAAATGTCTGGAGAGAGATTAATGTGAGGTCTGGTAAAAATTAATCAGTCTGCTGTTTGCTGGGCTGTTAAATAGGCCCTTTCATCTATCATTTTGCATTGATATTTCTGAATGCACATATGGTTTGTTTCTTTGCAACATATCATCATCATCAAATATTCTGTATGTTCATCATATATGGCAAACATAGTGATTTTGGTGTGTTAGACGGTCTCATGTTATAAACCAGTAGGTCAAGAGTTAAATGATTCTGACTCCACATCAATTCACTCGGGTTTAGTCAGAACATGCAAATGATGGATTTGGAAACCATCCTGATAGGAGTCAGAGAAAACCCTGGAAAGAGAAACATCTACTGTAGATCACATGGTGTCTTAGATAAACATGTGGGTGAATGGTCACATTGCTCCAGAGCCATCCTCGCTACTGACTGTATGCTGGGAAAGAAAGACATCTTTATGGAGGTGAACAGAGTTTGGCTTTCTGGAGGGAACAGACATTTACAGTCTTGCACAACCTCACGCAGTTTCATGCCCGCCTACAGGTTGTTTACTCTTGCATCTACACCAACCCACTGTAAACTGAAGGAAACACACACTAATATGCTCTCTTGCAATTGGCGGTGCCATGGGGAAGACACGGAGAGCTGGGTGGCAGGAGATAAGGGCTGAGGTAAGTGAGAGTTGGAGCGAGGTGCAGCCAAAATGCAGAAAACATCAATAGGAAGTGTCTATACTGGGCTCTGTGCCATGATGAGATGCTAGAAGGGCTTAAGCGTGCCTTGGCGTAGACTATGGAATAGTAAAGATGCATCACAGGGATGTTTTCCCACATTCTTCCACAAAACATTCCACCATTTAGGGTTTAGTTAGTGGTGAAAACTGTCTCAGGCACTGGAACAGAAAGCACACCGAGAAAGACTATTGTAATTAAGAAAATGCCAGCACATTGTTTGCACTGTGTCAATGTTCACCAAAACTTTGTGTGTCGTTATCTACAAGTGTGTAAAAAAACAAAACAAAACAAAAAAAAACCTTAAAAAAAAACAAAACAAAAACTTTACATCATAGTTGATAGTAGATAAAAGCAGCATTAGCAGTATGTGTAGGCCATTCTGGACCTCTGACTTGAAGGTGGACAATATGGACAAAAAAATATTTTCTTTGGCTGCCTTTAGTTTCGGTTGTGGGACACACTGGTTGTGTGTGTTTCATAAGTTCACACAGTGCTTATGTAACATCACCATAAATATATCATTGATTTTCACTCAGATTTACATAAATTTTCACCACAATCTTGTATTGCTGAATGAATGATGTATCAAACATAATAAAGCATTAGTAGTAACAAAAGTAATAGTAACAGAATAAAGTATTCTCCACACTACTAACACTACCCCCACAGGCTTGTATTGTAGGCACTAGGCATGATGGGTAATTAACATCATCCTGAAGCACTCATCACTCTGTAACGGGGTCAGTCAGGACGCATCAGACCACATGACCTTTTTCCATTGAAAGACCATCCAAAGTATATTCCTTTGTAAACTGATGGTTGTTTAAGAAATGAGAAGCTACTCACTACATCAGTTAGCGTTAAAGAAAATGAAACCTATTAATCACTGCAGTAATTATCAAATGGACCAATCTAAACTATTTGATCAGTTAAATCCTGGTAGCGACTGTTCTATTGGCCAGGCCGTGCATTTTGCCAGTATGGCTATATACAATATTATATCTCAATACTGTACTGACAAACTCCAAAGAATCACTGTAGAAAGGTTTAATAGTCTTTATGTTGCAATTTTAATGGTGCAAATGATCTATATCTCTGTGATGAGTAGTACCTGGTGCTTGTTTAGATTTTAGTATTTGAAATGTGTCTCACTGATGTCTGTAACATATCTATATATCTTCCATAAAACATAGCATAGTGGATACACTGCCAATCCTTACTCTGACTGTATGATCTAACAGGATAAGCTCCACACCTCATTTGGGGGGATTTGACCCCACTCATGCCCAACTACAATCTGCCCTGTATATGATCAGTAATCAGAGAGAGCCTCAAGATTTAGAAGCTAGCTCTGAGACCAGTGGTCCACAAACAGCAGATTACAGCAAATCAAAAATTAAAGTCAGGACAGGCAGACGATGGGAATGAAAGCGGATGATCAGAGGCCCCTGGAGCCAAGAGATTTGCCCTTTTTCATTAATGCTGATGAACTTAATTCAATCAATTCTCTGCAAGACATCACTGTGGTGGTAAACAACTCCTAATGCCATCTACAGAGGCAAGTGCAATGAAGCAGTTTTCTTCACACACTACTTTAATCTTTGTGTAGATTTACTCTAATTATTCAGGCTATAGAAGTGCCCCGGTAACACCTGTGTGATTTAAGAGGCCGAAACAAATCTACAAACCTGACGCTGATAGCAGGATTCATATTAGGAAGTAATTGCCCATTTTTGGGAGGGTAAAAAGCATTACATGGCAGAAAATTAAAATCCTTTCAACAAAAAAAATCCCATAGGCCTTTAATTGGAATTGTTCAGATAAATGGCAAATTTAGCCTCAACAGTGTTCACAAAACAGCCACAGGCCTTATTTACATGTCAGCTTTCAGACAGTGAGGGGGACAAGTTAATGAACAGGTGCAAATTTATCCTGACGTACCCCCCACACAGTTGGCAAATAGAGAAGTAAGTAGGTGGTTCCACAGAAGACTAAAAGACAGAGAGAGCAGTTAAAACTGAACTGATATCAGGGTAGATTTCTACCTGTTGTCATTAAGCTGCGTGTATCTGGGCTGAGGATCTGAATCACCATCGTTTACGTCGTAGCTTGCATCTGGATCCTTGGAAAAAGACAAATAAGCCTTTTTTAGTTTAGCACATTGAATTATTTAGTAGTTGTTACAAATCTGTCACCAAAGTAATTACTCTTAAACTAATCTGCTACTTGTTTAGCCAAAATGAAGCACCATCACAATCAATTTGTTTCAAAATCTAATTCCTTAATTCCTTTCTTATCTTCACACAGTGCTTAATGCTCAGTATAGCAGCTTCACAAAAACAAATGTATGTATTATACTCACGTAGTTCTGGCTAAGGTCAGGATGGTTCTTCTCTATTCCATCATCCAGGATGGACACCACCACACCTTTACCTGTGTATCCCAACTGCCACGCACCTTTGGCATTCAAGTCACGGTGGTTGCTGTTGTACTGAGGAGAACACAAATGACATGCAAAATTTCATTATCTGAGAAACACCCGAGTACTAACAAAAATATGATTCTAAGTAAACCTAGAATGGCAAAAAAAAAAAAAAAAAAAAAAAATCAGACTGGTAGATGAAGGCTTTTAACTGGAGGATCCATAAAACACTGCTTAACAATTTTTCTCATTTCCATTTGGTGAAACAGTAAGTTTCAAAATAAAAGGAAAATAAAAAGGACATATTTCAGGAATCTGTATTTATGCTCAAGGCCGTTTGCGTAAATGTCATTTATTATCAACACTGAGCAAATCAAAGCAGCAGTGAACTGGATGAAGGCACACTCATTCTGTGTGCTTCTGATATGCTTCTGACATTCAACTTGACCTTTGGTCAAAAGTCATGACTACCTTTCATCTGGTTCAAAGCTCTTATTTTTAAAGTGCATCACTGGTTAAATATAATGAACCATGAATTGCATTTTCATCTTAAATTTCAGGCCCTTGTAAGTTTAGTCAAAAAGACAGGATGAGGTTTGTTCCTCAACCTTGCAACGTCATTGGCACTTAAATCATCAAGAGGAAAATCAATTAAAGTAGCAAGTTGTGATCTGCAATGCTGATTCAGACTGAGAAAGGCTTTTGTGGCTGACATGCTGAGTGAATAATAAATCTGACAGAGGCATGAACAAGGTTTCATTTTGAGAACTGCTCTTAAGTCCTTTTTTCTTCTTTCTTTCGTGTCAGCTTTCCCTCAGCAAACGCTCGTCTTGATTATGAGAGCCATATTCACAGTTCAAGATCTCTGCTCTGAGGCTCTTCTGTGATTTGTCCGAGGTGGAAAATCTGTCTCATCTTTTAGACAACATATACATACATATATGTATAAATATATATATTAAATATTCATTGTAACAACAGATGCTGATCATTAGCATCCGTCCATCAGGAACAGTCTGCCAAAAGACCCGCCCACTCTCCCCTCTGGACACCAAGTTCAATTTTAATGAGGCACAGACTTATTTAGTGGCAGAGAGGAGAAAAAGCTGCATATGATGAACGGAGTAATGTAACCTGGCTTTTGCACTACACACCATATGCTACAGTTATTTTTAACGCACAAATTAAGCTTAGATGTGCTTTAACCTCAGATTGGACTGGCAAACCAGACACCAAAGGCTTTTTTCTTCTTCTTTGGCAATGCTAGGGGTAAAGCACTGGGGACGTCTGTGAGGCAGACATTTAGCTGGTGTGTTGCTCCTATGATTAGGTCCAAAGGGAAATCTTTTAACTATTAAGGTTTTGGATGGGATGCAATTTAGTGGTGGTGGTGGTGCCCCCAAAGCATGTAAAGTAATGACTTAACAGTGCTCTTCAAAAAAAATTTTGGACATCAGAGTTTGTGAAACTGTGCCAATCCAGTCAGTAACTAGTTCGTTGACCACATTCCTGTCCTCATTCATATGCGCAGTTGTCAGTTTGCTCCACTTAAGTAGAAATACGGTATTATTGACAGTTTACAAATATAGAAAAATAATTCATATACTTCTTGGTCCAATTCTTGTGTAAAGGAATGCAGCATTCACAAATGATTTGATTTAGATGTTAGACAAATTGATACTGTTATAAAATATTTGACTCTAATAGAACATACTAATTTAGTTACAGTGTTTGTTCTATCACCTACCTTCTATTAATGGATACAACCTGTCAGTATGCTTTTATCTGCTCATTTGCCTTTCAAGTTGCCACAAACTACTTCAACTCACCAGGGAAACAAGGCTGCCTCTGTTAAGCAGGCATTTTAAACAACTGGTGATGCAAGTCTGTTTTGCATCACCGTGAATCTCCTTCCGCCTGAAGCGCCCTCCCAGTAATTGAAAGAAAAGTACAGCTTAACAGAAAATCTCAGGGCTTGTTACTGCTGCTTTTAACACACTGAGTGTATCAGTGACATTTTTCAAGTCAAATGTAAAAATCAATCATCTGAAAACAAGAGCGCTTCAAAATGTATGGCCTCTCTCATTCTCTGCCTCACTTTGTTAGTGTGTTGCCGTCTATGGACTAGAGTGTTCAGTTTAAGAAGTCTACAATTCAGAGGACAAAGGCTCTGTGTGTATGTAGGCTATTGTTAAAGCACAACCCTTTAGGTGAAGTCACCCAGACAAGACAAACAGCAGCTTTTCTCACAAAGGCCGTGTATTGAATTCATACAGACTTGTCTTTTGACTTGAGGAAAACATCGCCGCCCCAAATTTAATTACCTGTATTGACTTTTGGAGGATAAAAAGCTCAACCTGTGTGTTGTGCTGATTTATGTCCCCCAGAAACACACACAAACACCCTTTGGTTTAATGATGTCTCTGTCCAGAGGTGCACATACTCACCAGGTACCACTGTTCTCTAAATTTGGGATCTACAGGTTCTACATAAACATCCCTCTTTTTTCTCCGTTTGGCCACCTGCTGCAATGCCCAAGTCACCTGCATGAGAAACACAAGTACACATAAGAAGATCAGCAATGCAAACAGCATCGTATGTGATGGGAAGAAAATACATCAGCAGCAATGAGAGCTCCTCTTACTATGTAATGTTCTGAGCATGATAATCATCTTAAATGTATTAAAACTTTAGAGTATTTTTTTTATTATCAAGTACAAAAAAGAAGGAAAAATGATGGATAATGTGGGTTGAACGAACACTTTAACGCTGACGTGAAAGTTTGTAGAGGCTGTAGGTGTTGTCATGGCACTAATTGCTGTTATTTGGCCTTAAAACAGTGTATTTTTTCACATTTAGACAATCTGTTAAAGGAAACACCAAACAAATGTCCTTATTGAAGAGGTCAACAACTGTGTGAATAATAGACAGGTCCCAGTTTTCAAGGGCTTATTTCAAGGAAAAACTGTTGTCAGGTTAATATGGTATCATTTCTCTCCAGAGAATCTCAGCAGAATTTCTCTGTTTTTTCAGCTTAGTGCTGCACAAAAAAAAACTTTGTGCCTGAGTCTTATATTGGTAGGGAAAACTTGAAAGCTATACTTCTTACATTTGAACAAAAGAAATTAGGAAGAAACAAGAGCAGGAGGCTACAAAGAAATCTTTCTGCAAAAATAAACAACACAGTGCTTCTTTTTGCACATAATAAATAGAGAAAAACCATCCATGCACAGATGAGATTCTCCGTCTCCTTATGTGAATGTATTACATGGTATGATAAATGTCCATTTTTCTACTATGGTATACTGTCAAATGGCATACTGCTGCTACCCTAGAGCTCACCGTCATGTAATAAAATAGTATAAGGAATATAATGTGCCGGCCATCAGGGTCACCGTGTCAAATGAATTAATGGAGATCCCAAGTCTCAGTGGGATGACAGCAGACAGAGTGAGATTAGAGGCACTGGGGTATTGTGGACTCCTCACTAATGAGAGTGGCTGATGAATTCCAGAGCAGCTTGAGACTAATTAAATTTCTGCATTGGTGTAAAATGGGATGCAGAAAGATCTATTATGCTTATGGTTACACCTGAACTCATATTCGCACTCATATTTACGTGAAGACGTAACAAATTCAGTAACACTCTGCAGCAGCAGGCAGCAGGCTTTAGTAATGTGTGAGCTCCAGCAGAAAGTGTTGACAGAAGCAGGATGCATACAGTGAAAATAAGCTCCCTCTTACTCCCTCTGCACAGCTCTGCCTGCTGTACAGCAAAACGCCTGGGTAGATGAGAACAAAAAATATGTCAAAAGAAAGACAGAAAACTGCCTGCTGCAAGGACGGAGCACCTGATGTGAAGGACAACCAAATCACAGCGCACCTCTCTCCCCGCCTCTGCGGATCACTAGAGACACAGGAGTAAAGAGGAAAGTAGTAATGAAGGTCACATTAGCTGCTACACTGAAGTGATGGTAATTCAACACTACCATACTGTAACGCCATAATGGAATAATTTCACTTCAAGAAGCAGAGCGGTTTGTGTTTGAGTTCATGTTAAAGTTAATGTCATTCCTTGGCAAGCATCTCTATCTGCTTAAGCGGTGGAGACGTTTCCACTGAAATTCGTACAGGGAATCAGAGGTCAGTCTTGTGCAGTACATCATGCAGACTAACTAGGTGACAGCTTTCACACAATGAAAAATCTACACTTTGAGAATGATAGGCTAGAGGGCCCTGACACACCCGAGCACATGTCAAACAGCTCTCACCGCCAGAGACAGATTGATGAATCGTTTCAAGTCTTCTGTTCAAGTTGCCAAGACTTAAGCCAGCACACACAATTGGACATCATGTATGCTCTGTGCCTCTGTGAGCAGAAATAACTAGGAAGCTGTCTACATTTTCCGTGCAAAGATGATCGAAAAGGGAGGAACAAAACAAACAAGCCAACCATTTTCACACCACTGTGAATATGACACATGGAGAAAATGGAAACTGGCATTATTCACTTTTCCGAATGAAATCTAAATAAAATCAGCTGGAATGTACCTAACAGCTAAATTCAGGTCTCATTCTCAAATATGTTATGTGAGTTGCAAAATCTTCTACAGTAGAAGTCAGAAAATAGGTAGATACCGTGCTCCTAAATCAAATCACTTAAAATATAATTGAAATGCTATTAAATCAGCTTGATGGAATGCTCACTCTTCATTTCACTGTATTGATAAATATGAATAGTGATCAATATTGCATTTTCAGCAGCAGAAACCCACATATACAGAGCTGCACAAACCAGGTCCTTTTTGACATTATTACTACATCTAATTAGTTTGAGAGAGGGTTGGGGAATTGACAAAACAGTTAAGAGACAGAACGGCAGCAGCTGACGTGTTCCTCTTAGTCTGGGTTTGATATTTGCTTTTGATTAAAGAAAATGGCAGTATTGACTGAAGAGTCTCTCTACAGTCGGAGTGACAAAGACTTAGTTGTATGCAGGGCCTGAATTCGACTTCATTACGTTACCCCATGTGATTTGCCATCAGATAGGAACAAGCTCGTTTTTCTTGCGTCATAAAGGAGCCTGTGTGATTTCCCCTCTTCCATTTCATCATCTTTTCTCAATTAAATGTGAATTCCTGTATGGGTTTTCACAAGACAGTGTATGACACATTTCTGTTCACACTTTTCAACCCACTGAAGAAAAAAAGACACGCTATTTACGCAATGTAGCAAAACAGAAAGATACGTACACTGTAAAGTGCGTATTGCACCATATAGGAGTTTCAAATGCATAACCACTAAGCCTGTCGACTTCATTAAGTACTGTGCTGCACAATACACACAAAATATCACATTAGAAATACTTCAACTCGTACTTTCCCTTTTTGGCAATGAGGCAAGGCAAGGCAAATTTATTTGTATAGCACAATTCATACACAGGGCAATTCATAGTGCTTTACAAGAATGGAAG
>JAPQRQ010000018.1:34553859-34590992 GCA_037367365.1 Apogon talboti | reverse complement strand
AATTAAAATAAAGTAAGAGTAAAAGTAAAAGAGAGGAGTGCAGATAGAATACTTTCAGCTGTTAAATGCACAGTTGAACAGAGAGAGCTTCTATTCACACCTGAATTATGCATGGAGAGATTAGTCTAAGAACTGTTATACAACACTAACGTAACACTAAAATAACATTTACTGATTTACTTTTAAATAATCAAAACAGTTTCTTGTCCCTCAAGGATTACATGGGATGACCATTAAAACTGGACTTATTTGGCGACAAAAAGAGTAACTGCAGCAATAACTGTGTGAGTAAAAATGTTTCTTGCTATTTCAGTTCAATAAATCAATATTAAAGATGCACTGTTCGCTCTTAATGGTGTGATCCTCTTGTTCCACTCCTTTTACAGAGGTCAGAACACAGGGTCAGGCTTTAACACATTCTTCCATATTATATATTAATATCTCTGCTCATTTCTAGCACATATACAGTATATTTCCAGGAAAGTTGCAGATTAAACTCAGTACAGTAGTTACAGTTTCTGCTCCTTTCACAGACACATCAGTGACACCAATTATTTCCCAGTAATTTGTGCAGCCAGTCATCTTAATGTCATCCGCCATTTTTGGAAATGTCCATCAAAGACGTGCAAAGACATGATTTTCCACTAATTAATGCATTAGAGAAGACTGCTTTAGCCTTCATCATAAGGACATGATAGCACACATTATCCGGTCCAGTGTGTCTGTGAGATATTTAAATGAAAAAAAATGTAATAGTGCATTTATTCCTCTCTTACTGTTACTAAAGTTACCAATAATACCCCCGTGGTAAAATAAATAAGGTGATGTCGATTATACTTTTAACATTAAACCACACTTGAGACCAAAGTCCTTATTTCCTACAAAATGTTTTCTACCCTCTTCATATTCACAGTGAACAAGAAACAATATGTCATATTTCTAGTGCCAAATTCAGACCGAGTTGGTTTCCTTTTTTTGGTAGAGTGTCACAACAAACGTTTCCAGTTTCTTTTTTGCAATTTTTATGCAAAGAGTCTTTAATAGCCTAAGACAGAATACAGAGCCCAGAAGCTGACAAACAGCTTTTTCATTATAAATGAGCTTTGAAAGTGTTAAACTGTATCTATCTCCTGTGCCCAGACCAATGTAATGTATAACTATTCCTAACAAATGCACAGCACAGTTAATGCTTAGGTGGGGAGTCCTATCCATGCAGCAAACAGGTGGGTTACATTTACCCACCCACTGCTATGCTCCAACCTTCATTAAACAAACATAGCACCCTCCTACTGAGGTCAAAAGGAAGCCTCAACCAAAACACCGTGACCACAAAGAAACATGTAATTATAGCACAGATCATTATCCAGGTCCCTTACAGTGTATTTATGGCAAAGACTTCTTATGTTACAGCTGCTACCCCTCTTGCTGTACTCATAAAAATAGTGTTACCTACCACAGTCAAAGAAATGCTGTATAATATTTGCCCAAAAGGTAACTGGGTTCAGCATCTCTGCAGTCACTCTTGTCTCTGTTGGTTGCTCTGCTGTGTGTCTGATCACTTTTTAATTTGCAACCAAGAAAACAAAACCTGAAGCACGGTGAACAATGTGCAACAACAAAGAAGCAAGAAAATAAAGCATTAGAAGGCATGGAGGTAGCAGATAGACCTCAGTTTTGAGTCTTCAATAGACCCTATTAACAGGGCTCTGTTCGCCAGTCTAAGCAATCTGGCAGAGTTCCAGCTTCTTTTGTTAGTAATTACAAACTCTTCAAACAGAGTCTACTGGGTCTTTTGTTCATTTCAAAGCAGTTTAAGATGTGTAGATACATGCTAGTGAACTAAAACTTGATATTGGTTTGCAGTGTTTTTACAAACACTGTAGGAATCAAAAATGCAATGATTTTCTGGTTTATAGAAGGATGGATCACACCACTGATTTCAGCACATTTGCATTAAGTTAATAATTAGGGGTGTAATGGTGCACTCGTTTGTACCGAACCATTGCCGTTCGGGGCCTTCGATACGATACGGAGGTGTACCGAACAAACACCTGTGGCCTATGTGAAGAACACAAACACTCGCCTTAAGTTTCCACATGAACCTTGAAGCGGAACGTACACAGTATGAGCACGGTGGCTGCAAGCAGAACTCATGTGCAATATTTGACATCCTCGATGGACGTCTGAGTGGTGCACACACCATACACATGCTAAACATGAAAAATCATGCTAAACATGAAAACAACATCGCAGCTCAGAGCAGCGTTGCAGGTACGAAGCCAGAGTTGGAAGACCCTCCGTCTTCTCTAAGATCTCCGATTTGAGAGCATTTCAGACTCCCTGTCAGTTATGTCAATGAAGAGACAAGTCAATGACACAAGAGCGGCGTTGTTTCGTAAAGATCGGTTATATTTCTGGTAACACGTCAAATTTCATAACGCATTTAAAACGACACCACTCAACAGTTAACATTACCGCTTCCACAAAAAAAACTGTAACCCAACTACAGATACTAGCAGCGTTTAAACAGCCTTAAGCCAGCGGTTCTGATTGAGAAAATGCCAGAACAAATGCTATTGGCATGTTTTATAGCTTCAGATTTATGGCTGTATTTGGTCGTATTTTACTGAATGTAAGGGCAGAAATTGAACTGTCTAGGCTTCAATTAATTATTGATTTATATATATTTATTTGCACATTAAAAGACCCACACAGTAGTATAAAAACTTCAGCTGTACAGTGACGCTTAATTATTCAGAATATGTTGCATTTTTACTTCAATAAAGTTTGTTTAATGAAATTGATCTCCTTCACTGTACCGAAAACGTATCAAAAATGTTTCAAACCAAAGACCCCTGTACCAAAACGTACCAAACTGGAATTTTTCTGCACCATTACGCCCCTACTAATAATATTTAACCAGAACAATGTAAACATAAAAACTGAAGGCATTGACAGAAATTGTACAATGCTGCAACATTTGCAAAGGCAAACAAATTTCAAATAGGTAAACTAAAATTTCTGGACTTGACCTAACCCTTCCTCAACGGACAGGAGGACCTGAAACTGTAACTCTCCCCTTTCTCCGAGGTGCTGTGGGAAAAAAGGAATTCAACAACAGGAAATGGAGCTGCCGTGGTAAAAAGGAAATCCCAAAAGAGGGAGGGGGGCATTTCTAGCACGAACACTAAACAAACACGTCAGACACTTCCCTGTTCCTGATGTGCACCTGTGCTGTTGCCACACAGTTCTACCAATCTCATCAATAAAGCAGATTGGGTTAGAAGGTTTTCGTGTGGTGCTTGTAAACTTTTGCATGTGGATGCTTTTAAATTGCTATCTGCTTATCAGCCGAGCTGTGGGAAGCTCGAATAATGGGACATAGCATGTAAACATAATTTCCAAGAGATGACACAATTTCACCATAGCACAGCAGGGTCCCTCATTAGAATAAGAGCTCAGAATATAGAGGGGATAAAGAACCTAAGGGCAGTATGAACTGCCTGAGCAGATGTTGGATCAGTACTGGAACCAGTTGATGCATTGTTAAATAGAGCACCATTAGCTACATAAAGCCGAGTCCACCTCAGATGCATTGCTCCTTGTAGCATGGTGTGCTGTGGGTATGCCAGCTACCAAACAGCACTGTTAAAACACTGAGATACAGTGATGCACAGCGTTATCAGTCAGTGAACCATGGCATAGTGCAAACAAATCAAGAGCAGTGAGCTCCAATTAATGATTTCAGCACCAAACGCAAGAGATTAAAGCAAAGCTGGTTTGAGGTTTTAAAAAGGTGGCTGCTTTGTTTCTGCTTCAGTAACCAGTACACCAGACTGAATCCCTGCTATCCAAAGTGCACTTGCTACTACACATCTTCATTGGTTGGGAATAAAGAGATCCTGTCTGTGTCGGTCAAAACCCATCTGCTGTGACAACAGGCCTACAAAGAGGTTTATACAACATTAAAGTAAATTACACTAAATCACTGAAGTTCAAAGTATCAAGTGCAAGACTCCAGCACTTAATTTATTTCAACAGATAAGAGACTATCTAGTGAGGAGCAGTATATCTTTACTATAATAAAGGGGTTGAAACCATCATATTTCTACTATTTTGGCAGATACTGAAATGTGTGTGACTGTTTTGGAGGCAGTTGTAATTTTAGCATCTCATTTCCACTCTTCACTTTTGCTGGCATCTATACCAAACAAGTATTTTCCCCTCATATCTAGAGAATATATTTCTAGGTCACGTCATCTCTGTTGAATCACAATAGTTTACTTTTAATGGTATGTTGTGAAAAAATGTTGTTTATCCAGACATTGCAATTCCTGCAGCTTTTGAAATATGGTGATAAATTGCTCAGTTCTACTATAAAACACTTTGCTGTGTAGAAATGCAGATTAATAAGCTGGCGTCAGCAGAGAAACGTGTTAGGAAAGTTTTTCTTGCACACAATGATTTTTAAGACACAACACCTTTAGAACTGTAACCTGGCCGGACTGATTTTTATATTCAATAACTGTTCGATGTATATCTTTCTAATATACAGCATATCTCTCTGTGAAATAAACTATTTTTACAGGTCGACTTTTCAGATAGAAGGTTCTGTAAAACACACTCATATATCCTCTTTCCTCTTCCCACTACATCCCCACGGCTATGAATGCTAATTTTTTCTCCTTCGTCCTTCCCAATGGGGGTAAGACACAGACTCATTTTCAAACTTCCTCAAACTCCCTCACAAAATACGGAAAAAAAAAAGACAGAAATGTGAAATTTCAATTTATATCAGTTGAGAAGAAGGAAATAGCTTTTACGGTCCACAGAGGAGGGTATGTTTTAAAAGGAGCATCCACCGGGACAAACCGGCCGACCTTCAACACTCAGCTACTGAGGAAACAGTGGGTACAGTGTGGAAATCTATAAAGCGCACCTTTATATATCCTTATGACGGATAAGTGGTTGTTGAATTTGGAGTGATGGGATCTTGTACTTTTATATAAAGTAATGTTTGAAGGTATAGCATAATGTCCACATCTACTATCCATCTGTATCTTGAGAAAAATTTTTTAAAATATGATTTCTGTAAATAATCAGTGATTGCAGCACACTTTGCTGCACAAGCTTTACACATCCCATTTTATAACACTGAAAGAACAGTGAACGATACCACTTAAAAAATACTGCCAATTAGAATAGGACATATTGCATTACTTCATAGATAGCATTAATAATGATTAAAAGAGGTGTCCACTTATTGGATGAACAGATTAACTGTGTGTAGTCGCTAGCTTAAATACAGAAACACAACTACTCCAAATATCTGACTCAGTTCCCTGTTCCTCAAAACGTAGAAAAATGAACTTTGACCACATTAACCCCGACACACAAACATGCACTCCCACGCAGTACACTTTGAAAATCAATAAATGTCACCCACATCCTGGAAGAACACACGGCCCATTAATCATATCCTTTGCAATTATCTTTCTTCTTACCTTGGGATCCTTCTGTAGACGGACTTGTGTCCCCCTGTGACCTGACAGCGATCTCTTCACCACTGTACGATGCCGGAAGTGATAATAATCTCCAAACACCTACAAGACAAAATAAAAACCACGTTAAGGCATTTAATCTTGGCTAAAGTAAGGAGCAGCAGTAATACAAAAGTGTATAAAAAAATTAGGCATGATAAAATTAAACAAATAAAATGTAGTTTTAAAATTTTACTAAGGTTTCAGCTCTAGATAAAGATAAAATGGAGACATCATCATAAACTGACGCAACACAACCCATTAATGTGAAACTACCTGACAGAAACATGCATGGAGTACATACACATTTTACATATAGAATTTATACAGATGACAATGAGCAACACAGCTCTGATCTATGCACTTCATAAATAAGTACTGTATATACCATCAACAAAGCTATTATTTAGTCTTATATTACTGAGACTAAAACAGAAGTATGACTTCGGTTACAGAACACACTGTATATGACTATCTAGTTCTGGACCAGCATTTTTCCTAAAGCTGTACTTGAAAATACAAAACATTCATTAATCAGTAACACAAAGCCCTCTTGGACCCCCATTACCACTATTTTAAGTAACATATTAGGCTCAGCACAGTTGTTATGATGTCCCTAATAATCACAAATACGACAAGTGCTACCTAAATAAGCAATAAATAGTCTTTGTGTCAGTGCTGAAAAACGGTATGAATTAACTGAATGGCGGAGAATCAGTTATGAACGCTGCTTAATTATTGAAATTATTTATTGAATGACTGTTGACAACACTGCCTGTTTGCATCTGTTCGCTTTTCTTTATGTCCTAAATTGAAGCCTCTGGGGTGTTTAAAGATACATTAATCTACTGAGAAAATTAACTGACATTAGTAATAATTGTTACAGTTTCCCATTGGAATTAATAAAGCACTCTTATCTCTCTAGACAGGGGCAGAGCTTAAGCAGCTCTCAGATGGAAAACTGAGTGCTCGGAGGAATATTTTTACATTCAGAGTGAACAGTCAACCTTCCATGAGTAAAGTCAGGCGCTGCTAACAGCTCTGAATTGAAAAAGGAAAATGGAATTAGATTGAGAGTGATACTACACATATTTTGAAATATAAATAACAAATAAAAAATAAACTAACATGCTTTTTGTCCTGAGAGAGGTTGATGTAGAGCTAAGGTGCGGCAGTGTGTACTGCAACATTCCTTCACCCTAGCAGAGGCACAGCTTAGTCCCTTTGCTTCCTCTGCTCCCATTTAATCACAGTAAACAGGCCGATTCTGGCCGGGCTGACACAAAAAGCCTCTGCACACAAAGCCAGTGGACAATAGGGAAGCAATAACCAATAGGGAAGACACACTTTACAGTGATATTCAGCTCAGAGGAAGAGAACTACCACCACCGCATCCATGAGTCTGTGTGTGTCAGAAAAAGGAAAAATGCAGGATATAAAGGGGATAAAATGCTGACATCCAAAAGGCATTAGCTGAGCTGACGGTCCCTTTTCTAAAGGAGAGAAGAATAAGAGCAGGTAGTGGGTCCATTGTGTTAGCCCAGATAAGAGCCCAGGAGGAGGGACACTGATCAAAGACATGGGCAGAGAGTGGCACACACCATTAAGAAATTCTAAATTTACACCAGAGAAAACAATACTCTTATGGACAATTCATCCATTCAGCCAGTTTTCTTAAAGCCTACTAATTACTACTTAAAACCAAAAACACCAGTGATCCCTTTTACTCGCCCATATGGTTTTAGATTGTGAGGCATGATGTCCCACCGTGAACAGTAGTATGTCAGAAAAAAATAAAATAAAATAAAACAAAACAAAACAGCACATCCAAAGCAGAATATGAGAAGAATCTGCCACAACACACACTGGGTGTTTATCAGCAATTGCTGTCTTTGACTAAAAGAAAGCAGCACTCTGCTAAGCGAGAGAAGTTCAATAACATCTGGAGGTGGCTTAAATAATTCTCAATAAGGTAGAAAATCACTTTATGTTGAGGAAATGTTGGCGCAAAGCTCAGATCACCAAAGTGTACTTTTATAATGACTCTTCTAGAATAACTTTCTAAAGGTCAGTTAATATCTATACCCCTCCTCAGATGTTAGAGTAAATTGAACACAAGCATGTGAATCAAATATTAAACCTCCCCGAAGGTTTGGTTCCTATAAAAGGACAGGAAACACTTAAACTTATGCATAAACTCTCACACATACACAGACAAAGGTCACCTCACATTAAAAACCGCTCAGATGTTACAAACATATGCGCCCACACACACTCGCCTTCCTCAACAAAAACTAAATCCATTGCGAATGCCTGCCCTGCAGCTCAATCATCATCTGGCAATCAGGAACAACACTTAAGAGCTTATGTTTTCGACCATTTAATCCACAGTCCACATTGTTTTTGGGGGGTTTAACTGCTTTCCACTGGAAAAAAGCCCATTTACAACAAAGACATTTTGACGGGAAAATGTGGAAACGGACGGCTCAGGACTAGTGACTGACCATTACTGATGTGATAAGCTGGGCACTGATAAAGCAGCATGGGCTTAACTGTTGCTCTCAGAGTGGCCTATTACTGAAGCGAAGCATTAATCCATCAAACTCATTAAAATGCACAGTGACAGACAGTGGAAAATTACTGTCTGCCGGTTTGTTTGCATGTTTGCTCCCTCCCCACCTGCCAAATTTACCTTGTGGGAAAGCACTTATCAAAAGGTCTGGTGTCTGATCTCCAGTGGCTGTTGACACAATTATGTTTTACAAAGAGCCAAACAATGTCTGGAGACAAACTGGGAAAGAGGTTTGGGGCTGTAATAAACAGATATGAGACTGCTTTCCATATGGAGCTGGAAATGTCAAGAATGGTGGATTTTGGAAATTCCACTTGAGGAGGTCATTATCGTAGTTAAACTGTAAATTCATCAATCATGACATATTTACTTCCACTCTGACTAACTGAATTGGATTTAGGGGTATCAGGGTGGGGCATATTTTGTGTTGTGCATCAGTGAGTTGGGATAAATTGAGAAAATGAGAGTCACGCGGACACAGGCGATAAACAGCCTGAAAATAGTTCACCAACTTACTTTTATAATGAGGCTGGAGTCTAATTACTCACTGCAGCGAATGGGTGGCACAGGGGCTCCGACGGCCGCAGTGGCAGCTGGACATAACCCACGGATTCTTTAAAAAAAAAAAAACAGGGCAAAGCTGCCCCAACACACCTGAAAATGGGTTTGCACAGCTGGTCTGCCTCACTGCCAAACTGCATGCAGTCATTATGTGGTCTATCCTCATTGTTTCCCCATCAGTAATTTGTCCTACATCGGACTCTCTTTATTCTGGAGCTCTACTTTTATTTGACATCTGTATTTTATATATTTACCTGATCAGACCTCATTAGTAAACTGTCTGAAACAAACACAGCTCTACTCTTGATGGTTGCAACTGTCCATTGCAAAAATGCATCAAAAAAAACATCATCTTACAAGCAATTACATTTTTAAAGCCTTATAAGGGAAGCTTAAGCTACCTTATTTATCAACAGAGTCAGTTTCCAACACGCTAGTGGCCACACTGCTCTGTCGTGTTTATAAACACTGATTATAATTCTTGGCGCAGTCAACTGTACACCTCAATTGTTCTGAAGAAACTCGATTAGTCCATTAAACGGTGTTGACAAAAAACAAATGGCTTTAATAGGCTGATGAAATATTAAACAACTGAGTAAAGAAGACAGCTGGGAAATACCCAATGACTTCAATATGTCTAAGAGGGCAAAAGGTGATATCATTATTTGAACAACCATCCTTCATCCAGAAGGCCTTGGATTTAGTACCATACTGCGTACTTCAGCACAAACCTCAATCTGTGCCAAGATCAATGTTTGTCCGGCTTGTAGTCAACAACATGGGGTCGTGTCTGCCCCTTTTCTGATAATCATTCTGTGCCACATTTTGTAAAGGCTCATTTATGCTGGACGTCAGATATGCATACAGATACACATTAAGCTGTCTGCTCGTACTCTGTGTTCATTTCATCTGTATTTCTGTCCGTCTCCTGGATGCTTATGGATATGGACCAAATGGAGAAAACGCAGCAGTACCACCAGGAACCATGGGGGGGGCAGTGTTGAGGTCTGAGGCAAATAATGTCCAGAAATGGTGGAACTTTTCAAAGAGATAGTGTGAGTTGGTGAGAAACTACCAACATATTTATGACAATTAACCTTTTTCACTATCAACATTAGTAATACCTCTTCTGTTGTCGTCATGTTTGCCATTACTGACTTTCTTCTTCTAGGTATTTGGTCAGTATGTCACTTCAGAGAGGCGCCCTCTGGTAGATTGATTGCCAAATGCTAATTCTAACGTAATGGACATAGAAATATAAAAGGAGGGACATTTACACTGAAACACACCTATCCATGAGCCTTTAACCAAACAACCTTTCCTGGACACATAATTTTGTCACATAGGAAAATCCCAGTAGTTACATAATGACCAATCCTTCAAAATTTCTTAATTTACTCAAAATGTTGCATGTTCCTCAGTCTTAATTCTGCTTCCTTCAGATGATGCACAGGTGCTACTGCTGCCTTGTTAAATATTCATCTTTGATGGCAACAGCTGGAGCCTCTGCTGTTTGCAAATGATTAGTTTTCCCACTCTTGCAACTTGGTGCTATCACTCATCCAGCTGGTATTTTTTGGCCACAGCATCTGTAGCATTATTCAGTGAGTGGACCCTCACTTCTCAGTCTTCACATATCGCCCTCCTAGCCTCCGCTCTGACCTGGACTTTGTCTAGTATGAGGAAAATACTGCTTTGGTGGTGCTTGGCTTCTGTTTCTTTAGTTTTTCCAAAGAGACAGGAGAGGAGAATTACTGTTGAAAGTAGACTTCTTTTGAGTCAGTTTCTGGAGTACAGCTGATGTTAACCTCTTTCACAGCCTTCTCTATTACTTTTCAAGTGATGCAAAGCACAGGTGTTGCTAATAATTTTAACAGTGTCCCAGTTCTGTTGCAGTGTCCCACAAAGCCACGACAGTGTGACCAGCCTGCACACAACATGACCTCAAAACACAAGCTGGTAAATGGAAATCTTGCATCAGTCATTTTATTGTTAAAACTATGAGTTTCCTAATACATGTCAAAACATTTAGTCTGAAAGGACCTGCTTTTGGTACAGGGGTTGGCTATATATATATATATTCCAAGAAATGAACTTGCTTGCACGCTTAGTGTTGACAAAACCTTGTCATAAATGCTTACTGATTAACCTGATATTTACTAATAGGTACACTGTAGAAATGATTGATGTCCTAAAGTCCAGTTCAGACCAAAGATTCAGAATAAAATAAACTAAAAAAACAAACAAATTACTTGTTAAATGGTGGTTTGTAACAACTGGAGAAACTTGCCAGTTCTCACAGAAGGAGCTAGACATGAATGACTCTTCCTTCCTGTTGTGCTGACATTTCAAGGTTTTTTCATAGAGTGATGCATCTTAAAATATGAGTGACAACAGTGCTAAGGAGCCATTCATTACAGCTGCATGTAAAACACATAAAGACTTTCCCTGAGTAGTTCCATTATCAAGAGTGGGTGTAACAAATACAAAGAGAAAGAAAATACTATTGACATAGGATTCACCTGTCCATCAATGTTGACAAAAACATACTATAAAACACTATGTTCTAAAACCACTTTTACATTTCCCTACATTGGTTTTGCCTCTTCATAAATCTAAAAAACACTTGACGTCAAAATGTGAAGCATATCATGTTTACTTTTAATGACTAATAAAAGCAGAGAAACAACTTGATTGCCAGCTCCGTGCTCTAAGGGTCTTGTTTGCATTAGTAAATGAGGGAGAGCAAATTGTCCACTGCAGCACACCTCGATTTTATGGAGTGGATGAGCGTGTAAAAAGTTTACAGTGTCATGGAAGAACTGCTGCAGGGCTGTAAGCGCACAGGTCGATGGGTGTCCTCAGATGACTAACTCTTCACAGCCAGGTCTTTGTAGAGTTATGAGGGTAAAAGCAGAGAAGCATAAGCACACATAGGGTTAAAAAGGCCTTAGAAAACATAACCCTTGCTGCACATTAAATGTACAGACACTACAAATCTGTTATAGAAAAATCAATAAATTGGTCAAACAGACGTGTGTCAACTGAGTGCACTGTTCATTCCCACCGCTATGGTGAAACAGCACAGCCAAACACACCACTGGATCCATTTAGCAATTTACTCTGAATCATAGACAGGCTTATTTTCCAAATCTCTTTACATAGGTTTGCCGTTTGAGGAAAGAAAAGAAGAGTTCACATGATAAAAAGAAAGCTTAGCTATAACGCTCTGGCCAATGAGTGAATACAATGAGATGGGAGCCTTAGGATGGAGTTAGACGTCATCTCGAAGAATTGGTCCATTCAGAGAGAATCAGCAATCTGCAGGTGTTCCAGCCAAAGGACTTATGGTGTTGTCAGTCTGAGAAGCATTTTAGAAAATTCCCTCTCCCTGCAGAGTGAAGCTCTTTGGATATCAAGCAGCTGAATAGTAGGAACTATTTCACCATCTCAAAATAAATCAATTAACTGCCTCCAGTCCATTTGTGTGGAGAAGATCTCAGTAGTTGTCATACTAATTTGCAAAGGAGTAAATCATTTTCCACTCTTTCAGCATAAAAGCAAAACAAATAAAACAGCAAATGGTTTCCATCCTGGTCTAATCTAGCAGTAGACTAATGGGCAGAAACCTTTTCTATGAGCAATATCCTTAAATCAATTGCAACATTATTTATTTGTCCTCCACCGGAGCCATTGGGCAGCAGGAGAGCCATCAATTTAGAGGCACTTGCTTCATCAATGATGGCTGACACCATATTCACTGCCAAGGAAAGAACCGATTCTTCAACTCTCATGCAATCTGGGAGACAGCTCAATGGGACAGGTGAGTCTGTAAATGGATAGTTAGGCTTTAACTGTCCCTGTTTATAAAACAGTGGTCTGTTGGTGAGTTTTTCCTAAAGAAATATTAAAGTAATTGTGTAACTGTGCATAAAAGTTGTTATGCATGTGTGATTTTTTTCCAAAAATGATCTAATTTTCACACTTTCATATGAAGTCTATTTGATTTATTTTTCTGTAATTGCTGTTTGCTCCTGGAGGATTATGTTGGGTTTCTGTAAATTGGCTTGAGAGTCTGGTTTAGACCAGCTCTATATGTAAAGTGTCATGAGACAACTTCTGTTATGATTTGGCGCTATATAAAGTTTGATATTAAGTTTGATATATGATAAAGTTGAAGGTATTTTAAAAGTGATGAAGAAAACCTTTCAAACATTAATAAATATAGATAATTTCTGTATAAACTAGAAAAGTGTTTGTTTGAAAAATACAATGTAATTAACACACTCACTGATGTGATAATATTCTTACTGAACTACAATATTTAGATAGCAACAAGGAGTTATAAAATGAATATATGCACACTAAAATAAACTAACCATACTAAAATAAGATAACATAAAAGATTTCATTTGACCATATTGATGTACAAAAATAAAAAATAAGGTCTATACTACACAAAAGATAGATGAAATATTATTACTGTGACTGTTTTCTGCAGTTTTCTGTTTTTACAGATTTCAACAATCCCAAATAAAGTATAATCCAGAGTTGTTTCTAGTTTAAATATGTAAAATATCTCCACTCTGCAGAACTAATAGAATTTTACAGAGTATAAATCTTCACAGATGCCTTCTCATACACCACACAGTACTTGCACCACATCTTATCCTTCAAAGGCAACCAAGCATCTTAGCCCTGCTTATGCGTTGACTACACTAACTGTGGCCTACTTTACGAGAAATTCCTGTCTTTACACAGTTATGACAGCAAAGATTTTTTTTCCTTGTGTAAGGCTATTGAGATATCCAGATGTTATTCATTAATATAAAAACGTTATCTTGAATTCAGAAAATACATGCTTTCAAGGACAACCCATAATCAACTGCTGCACGTCAAATAAAAAGTAGTGAGTCAGGCCTCAGAATTATGAACATTATGAATTAAATGAAACACATTTACCAACCAATTGTAGTTAGAGCTGGAAATAATGTTTCATAATTGGTCTGCTGGAGATATAAGGTTGCCACATTAGGACAATATTAACATTTAAGAGATAATCTTTCCAAACACATCACTGACTCTGATGGAAATGCCTCGATGAGCTCATCCTCATTAGTGGAGGAATTCAACTGCATCCATCTCTAGTTACCCGGTCTGGAGAAGTGGGTGGCACTGTTTATGTGACAGTGTGTGTCTATGTTCTGGAAAGGTGGGGAATGGAAAGACTGAGAAGGAGAGACAGATTTACTGAGATGGAGGAAATTGAAGAGGGACAGGAAGGAAGCAGGTTTTATCATGACAGAGGCAATTCTATGACTGGGAGCAAACTATATGATTGCTTTTGACAACACAAGGGAATATGAAATCTAATCTGATTGAACTGATTTGAAGTGAATTGAACTGTACAGAAAGACTGACCAACAGGGAAAAAAATGTGGTTCTTTAAAACCAGGGATTCCACAATTCCACAGATGTATCCTGCAACATCCTGACGCCGGGCAATGACTTCCACTGGCAATTACATGATAAGTTGTTTGGGCTATAAAATGTCAGGAAACAAATCCCAAGATGACATCCCAAATAGGCTTGTTTGGTCCATGACCCAAAATATTTCGTTTTCAAACCAGAGAATATTCAAAGTTGGCAGACTGTGAGGTTGGCAGACTGAAACCAATAGGAAAAAAAAAAAAAAAAGCGATAATCGATTATCAAAAGGGTTGTCAATTACAAAGAACTGATAAATTGGTGATTGATGGTTTGCATGTGGATCCTCATATTTAGGACTCACAGTATGAGCCACACATAAACTAAGGTTTTAAGACTAACTCAATTAGCATAGCTACATTTCTGCTTAAGTCATACAAAATAAATGTATGAATGTAAAGTGCAAGTCAATATTTCTTGGGTTAACTCAACAGTTCACAGAAACCTGGTTTCTTGGGAATTTGCAGGGAAAATACTGGATTACGAAACACTACACAAATAAAGAGAAGTCCCAGAAATCAGTAGGCGTTGCATAAAGTGCACTGGACAATGGGATTTGCCTGTATTTTCTCAACACAGAGGACAAACGGTGACAGAGATTTACTATGAATTCTTGCATTTCAAATAAAACCATTTGCGTCTCAGCCCCTACGGCCCCCTGCCAGGAGAACGGGAATAAATGCCTTTATATAAGTAGACATGAAAGCACACTGCATAAAATCCTGCTTGGACAGAATTAATGTGCACTGATGAATAAGCATGAGAAGATCTATTAAAGCAGCGGTGAGTCACAAAATTTGAGCAAAGCCACAGATTACAAAGCACTGAATTAAATGATTACACTACACTTTTAAGTCCTTGCACATAATTTCAGATTGTTATTATTAGCAGATTATTGAGAGTTCTGTAAACATTACACAGGTGTTTAAAGTTGATTTAGAGGATACACAAAGGTAACGTCCTTGTTGATGACTTTGACGCAGACGTCTGAGGTTAATTATACAAAGTTAATGAATTCAACTCACCAAAACACTTAAAATACTACACATCAAGATACTTTACTGTGAGTATTGTGTATTATTTTTCTACCACTTTTCCACACACTCACAAAATGAAGACAGTGCAAAAGGGGGATTGCCAGTGGGACAGAAGTTAATAAGATTCAACTTTGGCGTCTAATTTTATCTCCCCTCTTTACTCTTAGAGCAGTGATAGAGCACGACTGCAGGACAGAAATACCAAACAGGTTCATCCAACCCCAGTGAAGCACTACTGGGGCCATTTGAGGGAGCTACACTCTCTTAATTTCCTAACAACTCTGTGTCTCCTCAGAGGATTGGGCCCTTTTGTCTCTGCACCCACCCCAAGTAGTCAACCTCTTTATACTTCAATTTAATGGACTGTCATGAGGTCTCCCTGAGGTTCAGGGCAGGAACATTTCAGACTGATTTCTGAAATAAATGTGAGTGGGCCGGAATGCTTCCATATCAGCGGATGATGGACTTTTCACGTCCTTCAATACAGGCTTTTCACTTTTGTTATTTTTTTCAGTATTTGTGATTTTACAGTACATCCTCTGACACATTTTTGCTGAATAGAGAGGAAATTTGTCAAATGAGATGGTTGTTTCAATCAAACATTATGTGCCCAGCTGCACACAATTCACATGAAACTGAGCCATAACCTTGTTCTGTGGCTGCCAATGCCTGAGGCTACTACACCCATTACAATCTGTGATCCCCCTCACTCTACAAAAAGCCTCCAACTCATTGTACTCCTCCTCACTGTACTGTAGGTGAAGTGGGGTGAAAGAAAGACAGATCATAAAACTAGATCCACAGCACAGATGGCAGAGGGGAGGTCCTCAAAGACTGTTTGTTACTACTGTTTCCATGGAGACCAGGCTACAACAATAAAATCACTTTTGGTTCGATTCTGACTTTGTGGTATCTTGTAAGAGATGGTGATGTTGTATTAGATGTATTAGATGTACGTGTAGACCACCTATTTTATACTTTCCTGGGTGTTTGTGCGAATATGTGATTTGTCCTTGAGATTGCGCAAGAGATTACGACAGTAAGGAATGCAAAGCAAATTTTCTGCATTATTTTCTAAAACCAAAAGCCTTTTCAAAACAGGGAACCAAGCAGACATAACTAATGTAAATACCTTAGTTATATGCAGTGTGCACCTCAACTCTGTGATTATGGAAAAAACTGTTGAGCACATGGTTCTGGTCTGTCTCATCAGTCATGACTTATCTTTACTGCCATTGTCTTGCTTGAGGGAAGAGTACAAGCTGAGGCTTTCTGGCTCTATAATGTTATCGCAAAGCTCTTAATTTACTGTGGACAAAATTTCCCCCAGACCTAATGGTGAATTTGATCCAATAATGAGTTAAAGGACACTGTAGTCACACACACACACCTTCCCTTCCTGCTCAAATCTGTCTGAACATCAATTTCACAGATAAAGTCAGATAAATCAGTAAGGGAGAGACTGATGTTGCCAAAAGTTGACCCACACATGAAAGCAGTGAAACAGGCTTAAAAAGGTTGTGAGAGGAATATATTTTCCTGCAATCCTTGCTTTCCTACACTGAAGTCAGTTAGTCTACACAATGCGTCTAGAACAATGAGACACATCAACAGCAGTGTATAAACATGTGGAACAGGCACACCCATTTTTGCAACTACCATGCAAAGGTGATGTGTTTATGCACTCTGCTCGGGCATCAAAGTTTCCCAGAAATGAACTGCATCAAAACTGTGAAAAGTACCAGGAAGTAGCCACGGACCATTTCTGAAAGCACTTTCGATAGCTATCTGTGAGAAGGATCAAAGCACATCCTGTAAGTAAAGGATAATTTCCTTGAATATCTAAATCATTTTTAATGTTAGGCAGAAGGCACATTCTGGTACACCCAGCATCTGCACAACGCATAATGGACAGGAGAGCTGATAAAATGTTGTACAACCCGAACATCCTGACATTCGAACTTCTGTTCTGCTCCTATATTCATTTCACAGTATTGCCATATCACAATTATTTCAACAAAAGGCAATTATTCTGCGTAATCATGATAATGACTCCTATTCAGCTGTGTAAAAAAGCTGGATGAAACTAATAGAGGCATGTAATTTCCATTACAATTTTCACATCTTTTTCACCATTCATACTCTCAATGCCCTGATCTTGTTGCTTCGTATGTTTAAATGGCACCTAAGCAGAGAATCATAAAATAGTGTCAATGATAGTGTTCCAATGTCAATGATAGTGTTCCAATGTTCAATACCAATGAAAAGCTCTTCTGATTTTAACTATTATTGTGCTTATACTGTATATAATAGTGTCATAAAATGAACAGACAGAGACAATTACAGTTTCAGGGTGCAATATTTTTTCACAACCAGCATTTAAGTTGCGGACTGCAAACTGAGGGCCACCACCAAATGCCACCCTTTCCTATGGTGGCCCCAAAAAAGCCCCTTGTTACCACTAGTGTTCTCTCATTTTTTTCCTTCAGGGGATATTAACTCTGATCCATAGTCAAACATAGTAGATGACAGAATGGTCCTTAATGCTTGATGCCACCTGCTATAAAACAGGAGAAAAAAAGAACAAGAGGAAGTCTGTTCTGAGCTACTGTAGAAACACTGTAGTATAACATGGCAGACGCTGTGGTACAGACCCACTACATCTATACATACCAACTTCTCCATCTAAAGTAACAAAAACACAACAGTTCTGATTTTCATGTAGTGGAAACAGAATTATACACATTACAATCCTGCTAAATCACCCTAAATCATTCACACTAGACCTTTAAGTCAACCTGAATCATAATTATTTGGATGACAATTAATCAACTACTGAAGAAAAAACACTGCTCATCTAGTAAGACATTTAATGAGATGCTGAGAAAGGGAAGCAAGCCTCTGCACACACTCATTTGTGCAGAAATGTTTTAATCACTACAGTCATACTCACCAACATTCCATTTTTATACAAATCTATTATTTCCTTTATTCAATTAATTGACTAAAATTTCATGATTGTGACATAATCATCATGACTGAAAGAAAAAGAACATTTAGTCCTGATTATATTGAATGAGTAGATAAAACTTACATTTGGCTCAAACCAAAGCTGTAGAAGTTAATCAGTATGATGAGTGAAAACACTGTCAACAGCAATTCAGTAAAACTGATATGAATTAGTTGGAAGCAGTGAGAGTGTGTGTCAGAAGACCTGGACTGGGCTTGTAATGGGTTATCTGGGATTATTTTAGTGTTATTTTCCTGTGTTGTGAAAGCAAATCAACAAAATTCACATACATAAACCCAGTCCACATGCAGCCGCCACTGGTGCTGTGAACTGGCACAGCGATCCACTTAGTTCCTCCTGATCTAAAATTGATGTATTCATTTATGTCCTTGAATGTCGATCAGCAGAATTACTCAATTTCCATTCCCCGGGCTGTATGGACAAATGAGTTCTTCCAACCAAATAATTCACCAATCGGGAGAAGATATGTTGAATGCAGTTACACCACAGAATTATTCATAGTAGACAGCAGCACAGAGCAAAACAAGTCTAGTCTCATCAACATTATGGGAATGAAAAGCAGTCACTGTCATGTCAAGGAACATTAAACTCATTTGACATGGCTGCCTTTATTTCAGCTCCCTGTCAAATAAAGCTATGCTGGGTCCTCTGTAAAAATAATATCAACCAGACACTCGTTCTGGAGAGCAGAGAGTCTGACATTAAAACAATGTATTGCCTTGCATAGTATGCGATCCTGGCACAGTAAACATCACAATCAAGTCCTACATCAATACGATTTAAGTAACACAACATGAGTGGTGAAAGCACTGTGCATGAATTACCATGAGCATAGCATCCATCTCATTCACTGGATCGACTTCAATGACGGAGCACAGGCTCTCTTAACAGTCTGTACATCTGGACACAGCCAGTTGTGTAAAAATGGCTTGATGGCAAGTGTGTCTGTCGAACAGTTTGAGGCTGTTGCATTGGAGAAGTTGGAGTGGTTATAAAAAAAGGAGTAAAGATAATGAATCTTTACAGTTTGGGAGCGACTGTGTGCTCAACTCAGTATATTAAAATGTACAGATGTTCATTTTCCCATCCATTCTGTTGGTGTCTGTACGATAGATTACAATGCTCAGACTTTAGACAACGTTTTCATCACCCCGTCTCAAAGCTTTACGCGCAGCCATCCAACAGCAAGTACATTTATAGCAATGATCTTTATTGTGTTCATGTCCTGTTCTTCTGCAACAGTAGTTTGGTCATTATGTTGAACTCACCTTGTAGGACGAGAACACAATAACACATCAAAGGTCCCAAGTGTGTTTGGCACAGGTCTAAATGGGAAAGGTGGCCATTAAGCAGCGTGGCACAGCAGACAGCACTAGTGTACCGCTGGATGTGTCCTCACAGAAACAGGATGTGCTTCATGTCCTATGAATACAGAGACACCAGGCCAGTCTCTTTCCCCACCTCCTCCTCAATCTCACTCACAGCAGGCGAGAGCAAAAACAGCAGAGTCGCACATAACACAATGGCTGGGTGCCGGCGGTGACCTTAAGGCACCATCAATTTCTCCTGTAGATACTTTGTTTTTCACAGAAGGAAGATTGATTGTCACATCATGAAGAGACATAAAAGTCAAATCAAAAACAAAATCATCACCGCGCTGCTTGAGAAATTGCATCACTGCAGCATATCAACCCAGTGTATTCAGTAAAAGACCGTGCATTTTAAGAAAAGCAAAAATAGAAGATCTGAATTTATTGAGTGCTGTTTTAGTCCATAGGTTCCACAATGTTTTTTTTCTGTGTAGCTATTTGTATTATACTATACAGATACTGTATGTTGCTTTAGCCTGACATAACCCCTATCTGAAACGTGTCCAACGAAGAAGTGTTTTACATCTAAGCATGAGTTGCTGCACCTTATTCAAATCCCGGAGCTCTACCAGCTGGTATGTGCACCAACGCTCATAACTCCACATCCTTTTAATCACCTCACACATACATCCTGAGTAATGTCTCCATTGCACAGTGTTTAACTTCCAGATGACAACATGTTTAAAGTTCAAGCTGTTTTGTACTTGGAAATATAACAACTCCACAAGACTGGAGAGAAACTAATTGGCTCAGTTTGATGCGATTCTCAGTTGTGACAGAACATATGTAACTTTTCCAAGAGCAAGGACTGGTTCGACAATGTGAAACGCTGTGAAACAGGTTTGATAGTTGCACCTACATGAGTGTATTCATGTTGAAATTAAATGGAAAGAAGAAGAGCTGAACTAAATATCAACATCATGTTTGTGAAGCACACATGTCAATAAATATCCAGTAGGCCACGTCAATCAATTAAACCTCACTGCTGACACATTGTTGTGTCCTTTGTCTTCTTTGTGTTTCCCATTTCTCAGTAGGTCTGTGTGTATGTGTATGTGTGTGTGTCTTGTGGTGGCATTTCAGGCCACACTTCCCCACAGAGAAGGACATTCCTTTCTTTTAAAGAGTCCAGTCCACTGTGAGCACTCAACACGCTGACGTTGTCCAGCTGACGGCCACAACTGCTGGGTTCAGCTCTCTGGTTACCTAAACCAAACTGCTGCATGGTGGCTGGACAATGACAGGAAGGCTGACCACAGCCATTTCCTGAAGTCTGACAACACTACTAACATGGCACTTGACCTTATAGAGAGTCAAAATTGAATGTTCATCTTTTTATTTACACACCATTTATATTATATATTTACATTGTATGTTTAATTTCTCCTCTGCTTTCACAACATTTTTTTCCAATCACTTTACTTGTACACACAAAGCAGTACTGGTGCTTCCAGACCTGTAATACATGTCACAATATCAGAATTATTTCTGTGGAATGAGGAAAGGTGTGTTTTACAAGATGATTCCTGCTTATTTCTATCTCAGCCTGTAATGGTGACAATGCATGAAACTATTCATGTTTCCTGTAACCTAAAGTAACTGGGCACACTGGTCTCTTACTGTAAGTTGGGAGGAAAAGGAAGAACAGTCCCAAAATAGATGAACAAGCCAACCTGGTGCCAATCTAAGGATAATAAAAAGGTTTCAGGCTGTGTTGTTTGTGTGTGTGTGTGTGCGTGTGTGTGTGTGTGTGTGTGGGGAGAGAAAAGAGGAGGGGAGAAATTCTTTCATAAACAGCCCAGTATTATAGGTCTGGAAAGCAGTGGGAGGCTGACTGTTTTCTGTGGACTAAACACTGAACCCACTTGTTGGGAAAGCTCACTCAGAGCTAAACTCAGCACAGGACTCAGCTATTTCCAGTGCACCATAATTGCAGATCTCCTGGTTTACTTTACACTGTGTATTGGAAATTCAAGGAACGGTGGCTCAAGAAGTCTCAGGGAAACCTGGGAGCTGGAGTCTCTCCACTGTGGTGCAGCGGTACACATCTCAGCAGGCAGGGGCAAAGTGGGCCGAGGCCGTCTGGACCACTGCCCTGGGAACGAAAGCAAGTCACTGAGGCTCACCAACTAGAGTTACCACAGCATCCTGTCCAAAACATTGGTAACATTCCCTGAGCTGCAGCAACTTCCAGAGAAACACATCCAAACAGATGGATGCTTCTTAGAAAACAACCTCTTCAGTGTTTCCTGTGCAGTTGGTTTCCTGTATATTGTGGTAAATATCTCAAGAATCCACAGATTTGGGGCTTTCAAGGCCTAGCTTGCTCCATTTTCATCAACAGCTCCAGAGGGTAATGCCTCTTATACATAAATACAAAAGACCCATATTCCTGATGTATGGACGCTGCTACAAACAAAACATTGGGGACATATTTCCATATGACTATCTATTAATATAATGATACACAGGCTCTGGGTTTTAAATAGATGTTAATTGGAAAAATGATCTATAATTCTATGAAATGAGATGCATTTAGAGGAAGCATTAGTATCAAATAGTAGACGGGGATTAGCACACATTTCCTATATTTCATATACATTTCCTACAATATAAATTAGGACCTATAATTTTAATATCATTCATATACAGAAGCTGTGAAACTGTGGCTCGTTTACAACCACAGTACATTGCACTTACATACTCTTGCTACCTTTTATTGATGCGTGTAATGGTGCTTTTTGCATTACTTTTATTTACATAGTGTATGCCTTCCAATATTCTTTAATTTTCCTCTGCATCTTGTAAAGTGTATTGGGACTGCACGGTGGTAAAGCACTTTAAATTAAATTGATTCACTGATTGATTTATAGTGTTCTTCATTCAATCAAAACATCTGACAAGCAAATAAAATAAATACACCAAAATAAATCCAGTTTAGTTTCAAAGCCTGTATTTTTTCCGTTTTGTTTTACATACAATGTACAGAGATTCTCCTGATATAGAGCTAAACAGCAGAGAAGATTACATTTGATCTGATATGTTCTCCCTCCTGTGTAAACAATACAAGATAATGTTTTGGATTAAGCAGCAAAGTGGAGCACAGCAACCGAAACACAGCTAGGTATAAGATAGTATTATTCCCAATCCGACAACCCTGCAGCAGTTAAGCATTCAATTCAGTCACCATGGCTTCAGTCAGCAAAATCACACACAATAAAAAGATGAGCTCCAATACTATAGCAGATATGCAGGAACTCAATTTCAAGAACATCTGATGAGGTGGGGGAGGGGGAAATGTAACTCACTGATGCATACCTTACATCAGCAATAAAATATTAATGGACGCTCAAACACACACCAACGGATGATACTGTACGCAGACATGATAAACCCTTCTTCCTTTGCCACATGCAAAGATGACCTAGAAAGAAGGTGTGTTTCAGTGTTTGTGTCACCAAACTGTCAAACTCACACCAACAAACTCAGAGGACGTGCAGAGAAACTGGGAAACACAAAGACAGACCCAACTAGGCTGTCACATCTGTAACATAGATGATACAACATCGCAAAAGAACAAAGATCCCTTTTCAAAAATATATCGGAAAAAAAAATAAAGTGTACCCCTAGCACATTTCAGATCCATTTCTGCCAAGTTGGCAGGTTGCCAAAACAGAACTGGAAACCTTCAAAAACAAATAAGCACCTACTCAGTGTGAGGAGAAAACAGCCTGATGCACGATCGGAGGCACCAAAAAGCTCCAGGAAAAAAACGAATTTAAGGCACAAAAAAAAGATAGAAAGCAATAGAAAAGACTTGTTTGTTTGCTTGATATTTCTATCAGCTACATTGTGCCAAACAGTATTTTGACAAGATGGGTTAAAGGACAGACACAGAATGTGAACAAAAACAACTATATCATCATCTTTAGGTCACTTGGGCTACATCAGACAAGAGACAAGACAACACTGTCATTTGTCAACAAGAAAAAGGCAGAGATGTTCTGAGAGGTACACAGAAGGTACAGTTTGTTTCTGAACAGAACACCATGTATCACTCAAGGAAGCAGCCTCATTAAAATACACTGAGTAAAACCTGATCCTTGGGGTGTACAGGAACACAAAACCCATTCAAATAAAAACCTGTTTTTCCTCCTCCAGTAGTTATGTGTAGCTAAACTAACTATTAGTGTCAACGACACCTGATCTGAAATCTAACTCCAGCATCTCTGCTACAGTGCAGCACAACCAAATAGCTCAAAATGCAGATCTGTAACAACTTCGCAGGAATCCTGTTACAAAAGGGGAAAAAAAAATCACTTGCAGCCCTCATAAAAAGAAAGAAGCTCCACCCAAATGCTGCATTCCTCCCACACTGCCGCCTCCATTAGGTCGCTCTCTGCCTTCTAAATGTTCACCTCATTGTTTTCATTGTAAAAGGCTTATCAGATCTAAGCCCTTGCCCTTTTCAAATTGCAGCACAAACAACTGCTCCGCCTCCCAGGTCATCTTGTCTGTGATTGTGCAGACAACACAGAGAGGGAGGCTGGGACTTACCGTCCTGGTTACTCTGTCAGATGGGAGCGTTCTGTTCTCATTATGGGCTCCATGACATGAGATACAAGCCAAAAGTAAACACTTCTTCAGACAGATCACTGACTGTGCAGCACAATGAGGCTCGCTTCAGCCGCTAGATATTTAACAATTTAACCTGTTCAACCAAGGAAGATAATGACAGAGGGAATTTATTTGGGCGTCCCATCTATGGCGCTTCATAAACTTTTAATGAATGGAATAAACCTTAGACGTGAGGGACAAGTACCTTTTACTCTTTTTAAACCATTATAGGAATTCACTTGGAAAGGCTGCTCATTTTTCAGCAACAATAGCCCACACCTGGAAGTTTCCCAGTAGAACCACAGCTTTATCTCATAGTCACTGAAGCAGATGGGGGAGCGCACTGCTTAACTGCCCCATCAACCGGCTTCCTTCCTTAGTCTGATGTGTTGATTTTCCCACCCAGATTTATATGCCGTTAGTCATGGGATCAAATTCATGACCTTTCAGCTGCAGACACCAGATTTTTCAGCATAGCCTTCACCATATCTGAGGTGATTGAGGTCAACCAACAACAAAGAGAAACTAGGTACTATATAATTCGTTCTTTGAGAGTTGTGTGGCATTTTGCCTTCAGTTAATAGTCGACAATTAAGATAACACAGGAAATGGGATAGAGTTTGGGAAATAGCCGGCAGTAAAGATCCCTGCAAAACATGAAATCTGAAATGCGGGAAATATTGTGCACAAGGATATTAGACTAGAGCAAATATTTAACACTTCTAGTTCCGTATGTACTAAAACTCAAAATGCTTTGACAGAAAATATGTGCATAAAGTTTCAGGGACAGTAGGAGACTGAAGTAATGAAGAATGTGAAGATAACGGATACCAATTATTTTAAAGTGGTCCAGTTTTTGTATCAGGTTAGCAAACATACAGATAGTTTACAAAGATCCAGGTTCAGACACACTAGATTTATCACAAAGCTCTTAATAAGGAGATTTTTGTTATTGCCAGCATTGTATTAAAGTGAAGATTTAACATTCTGTGTTGTACTTATTGTGAGAAAACTAATGCAATGATAAAAACTGCAGCTTGCTGCTTTTCCTCCTTGTACACACATTAAAATAACAACTAGTAATGCTTTGCCATTTTAGGGTAGGCATTCTTCAAATACCTCAACCTGCTCCCTGTGCGTGTGCTTGTGCATACATGTGAGCGAGCTCATACTTAAAAGCCTTAGAGAGGTGCCTGTCCATGTATTTGTTCGTGTCCCCTCAGCACATCTGGCTCTTGTTACAGCCCCTGTGACCTGTGTGTGGTTCTGCTCAATCCCAGCCCCCCATCGCTCTTCTGCAGGAGAGCAGAGTAATAACTGAGTGCTGCTGGGCCTTTGCTGCCGTGGTTCCCAGGACCCCCGGCAATATGAGTGTACACTCCTTTACTCTCGGCTGGAGATAGCCTCCTGCTGACCATTACGTTATTCTTTTTTTTCCCCATCTTTGTCTTCAAAATTAGGTTTTTAAGAGGGTTGAGTGAAACCAGTGGCGACATTTTCCAGACATTTATGTCATCATCAAGATATGTCAACAGGAACACTGATTCATGCCTTGTCCAACTTTTTTTGGATATTTACTACCATTATGGGCCTCAGCAATGCCAGTTTACAGATTAAGTAGAAGTCATCCATTCAACTCATGTGACCTGATGCAACCTTACATGGTTGCTAAGAAAAAAAATTCAACATATAAAAACTACTGACAGGTACAAGGACTCAAGTTAGTTTAATAAAAATGTCTGGTCAAACATATGAAAAAAGACTGATAATATCTGCCACATACAGTGGTATAACACCATCTGTGCACAGAAACAGCAGGTTAAAAGTGGAAAATATTATCTAAAGACAATTCTCTGGTTGCCTAACTTGTTTTGCAGCTGTATGTCTGTAGGCGTGATTCTATTTTTCCTCTGTGATTCTATGAAGCTGCTACCGATGGATGATGACAAAGAGACTCAAGTTCAATGCTTACTCTTTAAAAGAACACATACTCATTGTTTTCTATTTATTACAATTTCACAAGGTGTGCTTTTGTTACCTAAATAAGATGTCTATTCATTTTGTAGCATACGTGCATGGTCATTGAAAATACACACCGCACATTCTGGTCAATCTAACTTGCATTATATATATATAAAAAAAAAGAAACGGCACAGTCATCACTGGAAGTCAATTCTCCACACCACAGTAACACTGTGATGTGTCGAGACCAGCACTGGTACTTTGTAAAGTAATTGGTTTCCAAAATGCATTGTCAACTTAGCTGAGATTACACTTGAAAGTTTTCTTGATAAACAGCAGTACTGTGCTTTAGAGCAGTGGTTCTCCCTGGACAATATGCGTTTTTTTCTATCATTACACCATATGCAGTGTTGTTATACAGCCCTACTCTATGCATTTATTCATGTAAACTCACATATTCAGTATATTTATATAGATATATAGACACAGTACATCAGGTTGTACGGATGCATGCATAGTACATGGTTGAATATTTTCTCCTTCCCCTTCTATCAGCTGCAAAGAAATTAAAATACACTGGACATAAAATAGTGATGCTCTGACTGCAGGAAACACCAGATGCAGTCTATATCCAGCAGATTTGACTGGACACAGGCACACTTTAAATGGTTTTATGTACAAACATTTATTTATTCAGTATGTGTGTTACTGTTATGAATTTATTTACAGTGTGCAAATCTAATTTGGACAACCTCAGCATAAGCAAATACTCATAACTCCCCTGTGATGCCCTGAACGGGTCTTGGATCCCGGGTTGGGAACAATGGCTTTAGGGCATGAAACGACACAATCTTAGCAACAGATTTACCACCAATATTAATCACTGAAAACCTCAAGAGCTCAACAGACATGCCCAAATAATGCAAGTTTGTTTGTTTTTTATTTTTACTGCAGTACTATGTTTTACATTATTAATAAAAATATTTCAATACAGTCCAAAACTACAATCAATGTTATTATCATGCATGTATGTGGTTGTATTAGTATTTTATATAGAAGTACTGTATATTGGCTCTAAAGTTCATCCACTCAACACAGAAGTCTCCTCCAGAGCAAACAGGATAAGTCAATCTCTGCAGTTCATTAACTTTCAAAGAAGAGCAGCTGCACTGAGATGAAGTGAGATCTGGGTCTGCTTAGTGAGAGAGAGGCCGGAGCCCAGAATAAAAGCAAGGCTCGCTCACTGACAACAAAACAAGGACCAAAGGCAGTGGGACCAAAGACTCTGCAGAGCTACACTCCTCTGCTGCTGATCAACCACTGAGATGAGAAACTGGGCATTCTTCTCTAGATGAAAACACCAGTGGCTTCATGGGACCATACGGAAACTAGGCCTAAAATTCAACAGTTTTCACTGTGAATTGTGGTTGCAATGTTATCATTACTACACTTCAAAGCCACACCATCCCTAAGAGATGTAGTACAGCGGTTCTATAGGCCTGCACTCTCTGTTAGACCCATCAGTTCTCATTGGCTGAAGCAGGACATAGCTACAGTACGCAGAGTGGACTGTTAAAGATTAATGAAGATACTGCACAAGTAAAACAGCTTACAAAACATGCTTAAATGTAATAAAATATTTAAAAGGTGGCAATCTATAGCCGGTGTGTTTGGACCCACATTTGACTCAAGGACCTTGGAACAGCCCTTAGGGAATAGAAATGCTTCATGGCTGAATAGCAGATTCAATAGCTGGTTTATATCCATGTTTTTTAAATATACACTGAATAATACGCAGAATTAAAATGTGCAGACTGCAAAAACTGCATTAATAATGCAAATATATCATTAGTCTCACTTTTTGTCAATAAAGAAAAAGTGTTTAGCATATAGTACAAAGAGCTTTTTGTCACATTCACAGTGATTTAGTTTTGTTTCTGCTAAAGGCTGATTTTATATCATCTCCCACACATGTTAAACTGGCTGTTAAAGCGCTCTTTTTGTGTTACATTAGCACATCAAAAAACACATCTTCACCTACAGAGTATACAATATTATAGATATTAGCCGGCACAAATGAGCAATAACCTTCTCATTATTAATCAATTTCTGATGGCTCTTACAATTTTTCATGTGGATCTGTTTACTGACATGGCCGATTTCTGTTGAGGAAACTTATTAATCTGAATGCAACTCCCGAAAAAAAAAAAAAGTCACAGTACAGTTTTTGTGACAATTTAAAAGTTCATTCCACACTCTATGAAGTTGGATGAAATGTATGCTCTGCAATTGTGTTGGAAAACTACAGGCAGGTGGAAAAGCAAAGGAACGCAGGTAGGGCAAACAAACCAGACTGAGTTTTAGGACGGTCTTCATAGAAACTGTTGCACATGTCTTGTTTTTTTGTGGTATGGCAGTATAAGACTGGAAACACCTGCGTGGGACTGTGAAAATCATGCAGAGTAGCTGCTTTCAAGACTCAGCAGGTTCCTTGACTTCCTCCTCTCATCATCACTGGCCCAATCACATTCTGTCAGAAGATTTTCCAGCAAATTTTTCCCCACAGCCAACTACATCAGTTCTCCGGAGTCCAATTATGGACTCCATACCATCAGCATCTACTTTCCCGGTGTTTTCTCATTCAAACTAGTTTAAACTAGCGATGTTTAAATTAGCGAGGGGATAGGAATATTCGGTCCTTACCAGGTGATTCAGGACCAGTTTAGCAAAGCCTTCATAAGCGGGGATGCGGAATGCTAAATTATTTCCCTGCAAAATTCTGCTCTGAGCACGAAACAGAGAAGACCTTCGGCAGTTATAAATTTTGCAGCGATAAAAAAAGCAACAAACTAAGTAGAAAGAATAGAGATTAAACAACCTGTTAGTAAAATACATAATGTGAATAGCTCAGATCTTAAAGAGGCATAGAATGCAAAGCAGACTCTTAGCCAAAGTACTGATGCCTTCAAACAAGCCAGCAGCACTTTAAAATGTATACATTTATAGAAAACAACACTTTTATGTAGTGATAAGCTGACTCATTATGTTAAGTAAACAAACTGTGCCTCCCCAAGATACCACACACATTGCATTCAGGAACCATACCACCACCACCACTACCTGTTCAATGCCATCAACACAAGGCTTCTCAAAAAGAATTTAACAATAAAAGCTGGTGAAATAATTCATCACAAACCTCTGCAACTGTATTTATGTTACAGTGTCATACACAGCATATTTGAGTTTTCACCCTTACAGTCCTAGAAACACCTTCGTGGTGGCTTACAAATGAAGTTTTCCTCTACATTTAACCTTCTCTTAGTGATTCATCACCATTCATTCTAATATTTTCCTGTTTGCATTTTTTCAGTGACAATCAGGTACTTTCATATATTTCATTTACTGATCATGCAGCTATTCATAAAAGCTCAGAGTCAATTCAAAGGATATTGCATCAAAGCAGGGAAACCAAGAAAAAGTGAGTTTTCCAGCAAAATGTATAATTAACTGAACACAAAAACAAGTGTCTGCCACTACTGCCATTGATCAAATATTGTGGGTTTTATTGGTGAATAAATGTGGCAGAAGATGACAGTCTTTTCATGTTCAATATGGTGCCTGTGAACGTCCAAATGGGTCATATTTGATGCCAGTGAAAATTATTTACCTGAATTATTTAACAGTATTAATAAGATTAGTGGGGCGGCACAGTGGTGCAGTGGATAGCACTCATGCCTCACAGCAAGAAGGTCCTGGGTTTGATCCCAGCCTGGGGCCTTTCTGTGTGGAGTTTGCATGTTCTCCCCGTGTGTGCATGGGTTCTCTCCAAGTACTTCAGCTTCCACCCACCATCCAAAGACGTGCACTGATAGGTTAATTGGTTAATCTGAAAATGGCCCATAGATGTGGATGTGAGAGTGTTGTTTGTGTCTGTGTCAGCCCTGTGATGAACTGGCGACTCATCCTTCGCCCTTAAGTAGCTGGGATAGGCTCCAGTGACCCACGTGACCCTAGTGAGGATAAAGCGGGTTCAAAAGATGAATAAATGAATAAGATTAGTGGATCAAGAGTTATTAATCATTTTAGATTAGTAGATGTTTTGATCATTGGAGCCTGTTTAGGTCTTTGAAGGTTAATGGCTATTTTCATGGCAGAGGAGCTAAAAAGTACCTGAAAAAAATGATGAATTATCAAGTTCATGTTAAGAGAATTCTCCATCAAGTTTATATGTCTTTAGATATGATGCGACAGCACCAAGTTATTATCAATTTACTGCTATTAAATTTAAAACAAATAATAAATAAGTGATATTACGATATGGTTGAATCAGTGAGGTCCTGTAGCAGTTTTAATTTCAAGCTGCCAGTAAAAGATTTAAGCAAAAGCAAAACCAAATAAGAAAGAAGAGAATAAAGGCTCAGGTTATGTTTATATGTAGCCGGAGATTTTTGAAAACGGAGATTTCCCCCTCTCTGTTTAAAAAAAAAAAAAAACAAAAAAAAAAAACCCTTGTGCAGACATGATCGTTTTTGGAAAACTCTGTGTTTACGCGGCTCTATATATCTATACCGTCAAGAGCATGCCAGGCCTGTAGATGGCAGTGTAGTGGGACAATCAAGTACCTATAACCAATCAGAATCCTGAAAAGCATCACAATGAAACCTTACTTCCGCTATGAACCTATGGAGATGTAGTTTTCCTGGTTCCGAGTGTAACCAATACAATGCAATGCAATGCAATGCAAATGAATGAATTTTTTTACAGTCACAAACTGCTTTTCTGATGGGACAGAGGGGATGAAAAAGGGTTTGAACTCTGTTGAGTTAAACTGTGTTAGTTCTGTAGTCATTAAAAGCTGCAGTCTGTTTTTCAATCATGTTTTGTCTTTAGTTCATGAAGACCACTGTACAGTGTACAGGGACGTAAATTATTACTTCATTTACCTTCCACTGAACTGGACAGAACAGATAAAGGACTGATAAACTATGAAGTATGAAGATGTGGAAATACCACCTCATAAAAGCCTTATTTTATATCAAGTAAATACACGAAGATCCTGTTAAGCAAATGTAGTGGGCGCTAATTAGCTAAGATGAATGAATGAATGAAGATGCTGACATTAGCTGGCACCAAACTTCCTTATTTTCTCATTTAAACCTTGTAACTTCACTTATCGGCTCCATCCTCTTCCTCCATACTGTATCATTACTTGAACTTGGTAGAATATTTCCTTCAAAAACTGTGACGTCCAGCCGAGAATCTCCGTTGTCGCATTTCCCTGTGTTTACACACAAATGCGACAACGGAGAGTTGCCAAAATCTCCACTTTGGCCGGAGTTTTTAGAAACCTTCGTGTGAGGGCTGACTCTCCCACACACACTGACTAAAGTTGACAGCTGGGGGCGTGGCCTCAGATCCCTGTGGTATTTTAAGAGAATTTTAAGAGAATACTAAAAATGTATTAGCTATATTTGATTGGCCAATTCATTTGAATTTCCATTTATTATTTCCACATTGATTGGTTTGCTAAAATCTAACTTCCTATTTAGTTTATTTAATTGTTGTCTAGTGTCAGTTTGTTTAGTATAGTTTCCCTCTGTATGTCTAGATGGTCTGATCAGCCAGTTTAAATGTCCCCTGTGTGTGTTCTGTGGGGGGGTCTTTGTCTTATGTTCCATGTTGTGTTAAGTTGGAAGTTAGACTAAGTTTTTCTGTTAAACCTTTTTGATACTTTGACCTCTTTTATAAGCCCATTGTATTGTTAAAAAAATTATTTTTTGGCTAAATAAAAGCAGCTAAATTTTGACTAAATTCTTTGTGTTCCTTTTATGACCATCGGCCCCTTACACTTCGTTTTCGGTGTACGTGCCTGTCATTGTCGTGTAAATGATAGGCGCAAACGCAGAGAAATGTCTCTGCTTTCAAAAATCCCCAGCTACGTGTAAACGGCCTCTCACATATCCACTTTATCTTTTGAACTGGTGTAAGACTGTGCACTAGATTACAGCGGTTGACTCCAAGTGCAGCACCAAATCATGAGTTACTGATAGGAAAGTGTCATTTCATGTACTTCATCATAACTACAGATAATATCCATCTCTTCAGCTCCTTTAATCTTGTGCAGAACAGAATATTAATATACTCCCTGAAAGGGTCGAACCTCTTCAGAGAACAAGGAGGAATCAGCACATTAGACAGAAGAAACAGGACACAGTGGAGCCTATGGAGTACAGCAAGTAAAGGACAGTGCCTCAGAAACAATCTCCTCTTTTATACGTGAGGCCTTGGAGAGGATCGCATAAGGTGAATATAGTATGAGCAGTTTTACCCACCCTAGGCAACAGAAAGCACAGTTCAAGAAGGGAAGTCGCACTTTTCCGAGAAATGCCACCCACTACTTTGAAGTGGCTGAGGTGTTGCTTATTTGTCGCTTCTTTTTCCTTCTTCCTCCACCCATTTATGATTAATCAGGGGGAGGACGATACATTTTCTGTTCTCAAAATTTTACATTTAACAAATTTTGTTCATAAATGATTATGGGAAATTAGTAACTTGTTTGATATGTGGAGAAGAAAGCATAAAATAAAAAGATATTCTTGAAAATGGTGCTGGTGGCAGCCTTTATAATAATAACTTATTTCACATGACACTAGTGGACTTAGTTTTATGTAGATTAATGACCAAAATGTGCTCAATGTAAAAGTTAAACAATGTCCTGATGAAGATTAAACTTTACTTCTTTTTAATGATATAAAAGAGAGAAAAGTGAGCTGAGACATTTTCAGAAGAAGTAAATCAATATTAAGCAGTAATAAAAATCGTTGACTATCCATCTTCGGGCCATTAATAGACTCGGCCCAAATGAAAAGTACAGCGAAGCAAAACTACTTAACAAAAGGCAGAGCCACAACAAAGTCACAATACCACGCAAAGAGCAAGTTAAATATTGAGGCTTCCAGTCTCATCATCAGTGAGGAAACTTTGATGAGCTGCATTTTAGATGGCGAAAGCCTCGGGCCACAGACTTAAAGGCACGATGTTTCAAAACACTGAATGCAAGTGACCTAAAAATATAAAAAGAACCCAGTCTAGTCTGTTAACCAGCAGTCAAGCTTAATAGATCAAATAAAAAAGTGCTGCTTTTATTGTGAGAGACCGAGATTCATACATTTTCTAATTAAGTTCTTGATCCAACAGCTATTTGATCCTTTTCATACATTATAATACGTGACTCTTGAAATGTATCCACATTTCAGTCATCCACATCAAGTGCGTCATCCCCTTAGATAATTTCTAACTAGTATTAACAATCACTCTTCACTATTTATTTATATATAAATGTAATAGAGGTGTAATTGAACCAGACGTAGCATAAAAATTAGACTTCCTCTTTAAAAGCTGCTGCATAAGTCTGATGATGTGGGCAAGAAAAGGTCTTTAAAATGTAAAATAACCATCCGGAGATGCAAGTTGGCAGTTAATGGCCATTTACCACTGTGTGAGTCAGCCGTTTCTTAATTTTATTACTTCAACTTACTTTTAATTATTCCCCTTGTTCTGAAATGGCTCTGTAATCTCGAAGTGGAGTCAGAGTGAAAGGTATAATCCATTTTTACAACACTTGGTCATGGCAACCTTGTCGTTTTAAAACTTAAAGCTCGGTTCATTTGAGGAACATTAATATTAATGTTCTTCACCAGCTTCATCTCCTGGACTCCCTGTGGCAAAAAGATGTAAGAAGAGACAAAAGAGATGCAACAACTAAACAAGAAACAGTACAGAAAAAAAGGGGATGGTGGGGGCCAAACGGAGACGTGTGGATTCGGTCTAACAAGCTCAAGATTTGCTGCTGCCGGGCTCCACTGCAGTAAAATTTCTCCTCTGACAAACTGCATTTACCAACCTTCCTGTGAGGCCCTTTGTTCACTTCCTGCATTAAGACGAGCTATAAAATAAAGATTATGCAATTAGCATTAAAGAATTAGCAGTGGCAAAGACAAACAAATGCATCAGCTCACACTGCTTCGTGTCTTCTGCTGCACTGAAACACATCTATCTAACTGACTAACACCTCGTCTACACGTGAGGCTCAGTGCGATCAGGACGTTAGCAGAGCTGCAGCAGATTTAGCACTCCATCTGTGTCTTTTCAGGATGCTTTCAAACACAATGCTGATTGTACAGTCCTGTAGGTCACCTGTGCTTTGGCAGTGCTCAGAGCCCAACACAACATCACTGCACAAACAAAAATAACACTATGACAATCTGAAATGCACGTAATGCACTTTTGGTCACATTTAGACCCATAAAACAGAAAATAACTGCTCTGTTACTAATAAAAAGCCAATCAGGGATCTGTCTTCATTCATCTGTCTCTGCTGCTGATTCAACATACTGAAGTGACTAAAAGTCCTATGGGACAATCAGTGCCACACTGTGAAACCCCAAGCAACAAGTGGACACAAGAAACCCACTGAACAGCTAGCTGCTGCTGTGTTAAAACACTCTTGGATATCTGGCCACTGCTCAACTAGGACTGGACAATGTATATCAAAAATACTTCATTTATCTTGACCCTGGTCTCTATGGGATGTAGTAAGGATAATAACACTAACATCAATTATAATTTACTTTTCCTCACTCTCCTGTGGCTTGTTAATACACACTCACACACTACACCACACTACACATTAAGTACAGCCTGGGTGTGTTTCAGTCAGCAAAAAGTCTGCAGTTACGCCACTCTAATTTTCAGGAGTTTGTGTAACATGTTTTGCTACCACTGTAAAGTCAGCGTTTTGCGACATCTTGCATGCCTTAATTAGGAATGGACATCAGTAAGTAATACTATACAAGTAGAAAACCATGAAAACTGAAATGAGAAAATGAGATAAAAACATTTATTTTTTTACTAGTGGTTATTTAAAATCCCTCCAGTTCAATATGAAACAGAACAACAATAAACATGATTAAAATATTATTCATTTGCATTTTTATTTGATTTGACAGTCAGCTGAAGGCATTTCAACAAAGCCAAAATCTGGCCACAAGATTATAATTTGTATTCCAAATATCAGTTATCATTGTCTTTGATTACAAACCATCATTACCAGACATGAAAAAACATTAGTCTATTCCTGATGCAAGCTCCACAATGAAAACCCTCAGTCAGATGGGGGGTTTACACAGAGAACCTCCATGGCAGCAATACTAACCAATGCAAAACAGCATCACTGCTACACACATACAGTTTTGCAGTGCAGTGTACGTAATTATTGTGTCTACATAAAACATGCAAAATGTTCAGGAAAGGTAGTATATTGATGTCATAATGTTCTTTAAGTTAACGGAGTGAAGAGGAAGTAAATGCAGTGATCATCATAGTTGTAAAACCTGCCCAGCTGCAGTCTTTGATCCCCTCCTCCAACACCTGAACACATGACAAGTCACGCACAGCTACAGTAGAGTCGCACACACACTACTGCACACCAGCTTGTGTGTGTTCCTAGCCCTGAAGAAATGAATTCATTTCAATCACTGAGCAGTGACTGGGGGGTTATGCAGAACATGAGTGCATTTTTATTTTCTTCTGGGTATATCTCACCTTTTAATGGTAAAATGAACCAATCAATAACATGCTGAGGGCTAAACAGATGAGGCTTTTCCATGTCACTTACTATAACACGACATCATTGACACTTGAATTCATAATGTATGTATCTGACAGAAAGCTTACAGTAGTCAGAGCCAGAAGCTGTTTAAGCCAGGTTAACCAGTTTTACCAAACACAGATCAGGCTAATTTGACAGAAAACACACATATACAGAGAGGTTTTTCTCTTTGCTAATGAAAAGGCTGTCTGTCTCCTGAATTTCCGTTTGATATTTCAAACTGATTTTTTCATTTGGCGCCGGCACACAGGTAATGTTGGAATGCCATAGCAGCACACGACGGTTGCCATGGCATTTCTAGAGAACACATACCAGGTCAAGTTTTGTTTTGTTTTTTTCATCTTCTTTGTGGCACTAGGGTCATGGCAGGATTATTATAACCCACCTTTCACCCAGCACAAAATGTACACCAGAACAGAACAATGTACACCTCATGGACCAGGTTTAATAAAATGGAAGTATGCTTTTAGTAAAAACCAGACATCTGTTTTTACTTGAGTCTGATCCTTTATTCAGCAGTTATGCGTCTAACTTAGAACACCTTCATCAGATTAGCCAGTAGTCTAACATATTTTTTATCTTAGATGCTGCATCAAGAATAGCTTTTCAATACATCTCTGGTCAGACATTATGGAGTCATGTTGCCTTCGCCCATGAAATGTCATAAAAAAGCTAAATTTTATGCATGTTGTTCAGGCAAAACAAATCACTCAGCTCCTCATCTCCGGGACTAGGTTTTGTAAGCACATGGGTGGAACTGCTTTGTCTGGCTTCCTCATCTCCCACAGCCAATACATAGTTAAAGGATTAAAGTTTGTAGGATTAGTCATTAGTCTGCATGCTGTGATTCATAGCACAAATAACATTCTTGGTCATGACCAGTAAAACCATATGGTGCAACATATTTCCCTGGAAAGGTGGTGAGACTTTACTGTCCAACATCTGCACAAATAACTGCTTGTTCTGGCTGGAGGGACTTTTTTTATTTTCTAAAAAATTAAATGTTCATCAAACTAAATTAGAAATGGCCTTTTTAAGTGAACAAGCCGCACTCAGAGCAACATCACACCAACAATAACTGAGTGGAAAGGTTGCAACTTTTAACAGTTTTTTGTAAAATATCTAACATAGATTAAACATAATTAAATAAATGTTCTCAAATGTCACCGACAAAGCATTTAGTAAATTGGTATTTGGAGTGGCTGTTCAAACCTATTAGAACAACATAAGTATCTGCTAATCTCTTGCTTCTTCTGGTTTTTGTAGGAATATATACAACCCCCCCC
>JAPQRQ010000018.1:34509803-34544164 GCA_037367365.1 Apogon talboti | reverse complement strand
ATTTTAATGTTTTCCACTAAAACAAAGAGAACATTTTGGAGTTGTCATTATTTATAGGTTTTTATGCTATTACTTTACTGGTATGCACCCCTGGAGATCACATTTGGCTGTATGTAGCCCCTGATCACCACTGACTGTGAATATCTTCCGGGTAATTTTTGCACTTTGCAAATTCATCCCAGCTGGATCAGAGCCTGTGGAGGGCTGGTTCTGCCCCGCGGGCCATTTGTGTGACACTCCTGGTGCAGATTCAGAGAGGATACAGAGGATACGTCCCCCCCACAGTAAAAAAAAACAAAGGAAGCAGAAGAAATACGCATTATAATTATAATTATTAGTAGTGGTAATATTCAGAGATTTTCACTTGGAATTCAATCATGTTTACTGTATACAGACCAAAATCACAATTCAGATTCACCTCAAAAGAAATTTCCAGTTTGTACAATATACAACACCCTGTGTCCTTACAGAAAATATCTCCCAGAAAAAAACCTTTAACTCTCAAATACCTAAACAGCCACTGTGACAATAGTATCTTCCAATCTAGAATGTTTAATAACCTTTGAACCAATAATCCTCTCAATGTATTAAAATAATTCAGGTAAAATGTAATTTCCCAGCTTATCAATGCCATCAGATAAGATGCTTTCAGATGTTCAGATGCTCCATAATAAACATGAAAACAATCATGTTCTGCAACATTGATTCACCAGTAAAACACATATAGCTGGTTGTAGACACTTGCTTTTTACATTCAGTTCATAATATATTTTGCTAAAAAAAATGTCAGCAGATCCCTGATTTTACATAATAACCTGTAAAATTACTCTGAGCTCATATGAACATTTACATGGTAAATTAAATATAGGAAAATGCCTTCTTTTCACTGAAAATAAGCAAAGGATAAAATAATTTAAAAAAAACAGTGACAAAATCTCTTAGGAAAGGTTAGATGTTGAGAAAAATTCATTTGTAAGTCATGACAATAATAGTTCTAGGTCTTTAAAGATTAATAAGACAAAAAATGAATGTGGATGTGTAAAATATAGATGGTGTGATGATGAGTACTTGAGCAGCAACTAGTCCAACACCCAGACTGTACATGACCAGACAAAGAACTTAGACAGAAGAACAGGACAGCCAAATGTTCAGAAACAACACAACATTCACACAGACAGATACAGCAACAACATTTGACAGCAGTATAGGATGCCCAAGCGCACTACTGCACTACATCCTGTCATATCTTACATATAATACAATATAGTCTATTTTTTTTACCTGGTGCATAATTTTATGTTTTCTGCACATAAATAAACAAACCCCCACCATGAACAGATGCAGTAAAGACAAAAGACAAAGAAAATTATCCATAATAATGCACAGATATGAACAAATTAAGTGCTCAAAAAGTTTCTGCTAAAGTACACATCCATGGTAGACTCTAACATTTGTACCTATGCTTTTACTCAAGCATAAGTTGAATACTGTCGAGGCACATTAAGCAGAGACCGGAGGTTCCCCCTGCAGAAAAATTAGAGCTTCAAACACTTTATTTCCCTATTTTCTGGTGAATTTCTACACACTAGTTATTGAATAAGTTCAGACACACAGACAATTCATGGTAAAATAGAATATAAATAGGCTCTCATTCATTTTGTGTTGTTTTTCTCTCCTGTCAACTTTTCTCATTTATCCATGCACATACACATAGGCACAAGTTACGCTTCTGTCATCTTTTATGTCTCTTGCCAGGAGAAATAACCTTTAAACACGCATACATTTGCATTTCCTCTCTGAAACAATCAGAAAATCAATCAGAGACTTGCCTGTTGAATATACTGACGTTACAGGTACAAGTCAGTGCAGAGAAGGCCTGATAATAAAATATTTCATAGTTGGTTATTACACGTTCCTGATACAGTTTTATGACAGAGCCGAGTCACTACCTTCAGTTTAAAGACTAAAATTAAGTCGTTCACATTGTCCCCTTCTCTGAGGATATTCATTGGTACTCTCAGATGTGCATTCAGTTAGTTATTTTATTGGTTTACTTGACTGGGACAGTGCACATTAATCATCACAGCTGTAAATGCACCAGGCAAAAGGTTATTTTTGGTTGTTCCTGTATAGATTTTACAGTGTCACCCAAAAAACAAAAGTGTAATATTAAAGTCACAATTCTGTTGATCATTTATAAGCATGGATAAGCGATAATCAAAGAACAGTACTGATGCTAATAAAAGCATTATTTAAAATAGCTCTATGCTATATTGCCACGTACTATTTAAGACATACAGCATAATATAATGCATGAAGGGGAAACAAAAGAAATGCTGTTATAAGCACCATACGACATGTATGCAGCCACATGAGGACAGATTAACAGTAAATTCAACACAAAGAGACTCAGGACAAATACAATATGACTCAGTTTTAGTATACTCGTAGCTGTTGCTCAAGCTTACATCCTGGCATTTGATGCTGGCACATTTATGGTACTGTTGATTGATATGTACTGGCCATGAATAAATAAACAAATAAATTTAGAAAAAGCCCTGTCCTCTGTTAAATAAACAAAACAAATCATTCAGCTTTATCTGATTGCTGTGACAATAGCATTCAATGTGTGGTACAGTTACATAAACCCATTTACAAATTGCAAGATGATAACTCATAAAAGTGAAAGATTTGCAGCAGGGCCCGAGAGCAAGTTAAATTAAGAGACAGACCCACAGAAGGAACAGAGCAGTTCAAATTTTTTATTTGAAGTACAAATATGATGATACCAAGGGAGGTCAAAGGACAATTACATTTGTTCCAGCTTTTTAAATTAGTTGCCACAACAAAAGGCACAGAGCCAATGAGTTCATAGTGAGGCTGTCTGGGTTTACAACCAAAGGAGCCCGGTTTCTCCCTGTGAAAGAAAGAAAGGAGAAAAACAGAGCATTTATCATCCCCTCATAAACAACAGCTTCATAACATAAAAACGATATGAGTCGCTGCATAAAAATAGGAATTAATATTAGATGCACCTCTCATCTCTAGCAGGACGTCTCCTTCATATCGAGCGAGGCCGACAGCGTGTCTCTGCTCGGGATCCAGCTCAGCCCACTGATCCTTAGTCACAGCCCACGCCTGCTCCGTATTCAGCCATGACAACTGAAGTGCACTGAACACTACCTGCCAAGCACACATCCAACAATAAACAAACACACCGTCAAACTCCTGCAACACACATTTTACCACATAACATTTTAAAATATTAAGTTATAGCATGTAAAACTTCACAGATGCGTTTCCTTGCTATTTCTTGTAAACATATTTTGTCCGATGAATACTTCCACCAAGAAGATTATGTGAAAACTAAACAAAAAAACACAGCACTGAGTGTCAAAAAAATAGTTGGAAAGGTAAAGCATGGGCCAATGAAAGCATCTCAATTGGCAAAAATGGTATAAATACCTTTCAGCATATTGTAATTCAAGTGGTCTGACAGAAACAAGGACTTTACCCACTCTTGTGTGCAGACTTTGACTAATCACAGGTGTTTTCAGACAGAAAGGAGGGGTAAATACATGACTGACAGCTGTAATAACCAATCATTGATCAGATTTGGCTAAACAAAGGTCTCCTCTATGGCTCAACACAGTAATAGGTTGGAAAAGTGTTTTCTCTTCTCCACAGCTGTGAAACTGTCATATCTATATGTAAATGAGGTCTTTTGATTTGGACTGAGAGGAGAGAGTTGCAAAAGACAGGTCTGTATTTTTTCTTTGTCTGTAAATGATAGATATAATTTTTTTTTTTTAAAAAGGAAGATAAGGTCGTAATGCAGCATGTAGTTTGGGGTTTAATGATATTGTTGAATGAGAAGAGCATGCTGTTGCCCTTTGATTTGGGTAAAAGAACATTTTACAGTCAAAAGAATTCTTTCCGAGATTAAAAAAAATGTCATGTTCACAGTTTAAAAATTCTTTCTCCAACATCTGAGCGACATGAAAATACATATGAATATAATATTCCACATGCAAAAATAAAAGTCTAAAATTCATGGGCTAAAGAAATACTATTGTCTCAGTTTTCCCTTTGATGATACAGTCTGTCTGACTGGACACTTGTCAGTGCCATCTCTTCAGTTTTTTTCTTGGAAAAAGAAGTTAAATAATAGTAGAATAAACACATAGTTCCTTTAATTAAACATGTGATTACATTTTCTGGGGCGGCAGTAGCACTAGAGGAAAATGAAAACCCAGTAATTGTAAAAGAAACCAGAAGAAAATGGATTCACATGAAAATGAAAGCGAAAAAGTGCATTGCCCAGTCCAGAGCTCCATAATGACATCTGAAGGAGATGAAGGCTGTATTATTGAGTATTTGTTCAAAGCCCCCACACTCATAGAATATTTATAGGGTCTTACCTCTGCTAATAACAAACAATGGGAGACGCTGCTCCAATTTATGATCAAGCAGGACTCATCATTTGCAGATTTTGTGGTTGAGAAAATTCGGAGTCTGGAGTTGATTTCTCTTATTTTTTTTCTCTTAATGGAAAAGTCAGGGGAAATTTAAGAAAGTGTAAGAGAGTGTTCCTGCACGAGGCCCAATATGTAATATCATGTGCTTTGGTTGAACAGAGATAAACCGTTCACAGCAGGTAATAATGTATCTTTTACAGACCAAAGTTGTTGTGGAAGCTCAGTAAATTGCCTCACCACTGAAGTATTCTGTGAAAGCAGCCACTGATACCTCCAGCAGATGCTTTCCCATCTGAAGCCAAACGCTGCCCTGTCAGTTTATTTAAATTAAAAGAAGGCTGGAACTCACTGACAACTTTTTTGGGGACATCAGAGCAATAGCTTCAGGAGTGATTCCCTCCACTTGCTCTTGTACCAGAGCTGATAGCACCATGTCTTCCAGGCCCGCTGGACAGAGAGGGAAGAGCCACAAACACTTCAGTCACAGTTTTCCATGTCAAATCAACAAAAAAGTTTAGAAACTAACTTTTACTGTTTCATTCTCATGTCTGTACCCTCAGGGATAGTTTTCTACTTGTACCTATCCATCTAACAGCTGCCACGTCCTTCTCCCTCCCTCCTCACTCTTTGAAAAAAACAATATAAAAAAGTTGATCACAGTGAAAGTTTAAACCCCTCGGGATATTATGTTCTACTGTACCTGCCAATGTCCCAATTTCAGTGAAAACATCTGGTCCCCAGGCGCTGACTGGACCAAACGCCTCAGGTCTGGACAAACAACTTGTCAATGCGTCCATCTGCTGTTCTGTGCATGGCAGGGACATCTCCCGCAGGAACAACACCGCAACACTGTAGTTTGAGGGAATGACATTCAAGATCATATCCTCCTAAACAGTTCCATGACATTTATGATGCTAAGAAATGTGCACCGCACTCATCCGAGCATCAGTTAGCAGATTTATTCAGTGCTAATGAATCAGTCACTACAAACAGACACGTCCTTCTGTAAAAACACAGACAGGAGTTTGACTACTGTTTATCAACTATAACTATTTATTTTATTGGACAGGGACCGTGTGCGGTTTTATCAGAACTATAGTCACTTCACAGACTGTAGCAGAGTTAGCCTGAGGCAGTCAGTACAACGGTCAGAGTCAAAACTTCCACACATCAACAGAGTAGCACTAAGCAAACTAGACAAAATACATAATACAATTTGCAGATAGTAATACAGAATTCAGAATTCAATAGACTAAAAAACTCTTTTCTCCCAGTATCCATTGGCTTCATCAACAGCCTGTTATGATCGGCCTCCATGTAATCATTGTGTACTGGTTGTTATTTATTTATTATAAATTGTATGTGGTATGCATTGCTATGTGTTTTATGGTTCTCTGCTGGCTGTGCAACGAATTGCCCCTCACGGGGATAATAAAGTTTTCTGAATCTGAATCTGAATCAGCACACACGTCAAAGGATGCACCAAGGGCATGTGCAACAAATTAAGACAAAGTGCATGTTAATACAGAAGAAAAGTTATGAAATATGGTGTCAAATCAAACATATGCAATAGGTAATTTCACAGAGGAAACTAATTTTCTAAGGGCAGAATGTCAAAATGGTACTGTACAGTCTTTACAGAAAGAAATATATAGTTTGTCTAAAATTTTCCAAGTTGCATTTAAATATTTTTCAGACTTTTTTTTCAGCATGTTTCTCAAAATTTAGATTTGGATCTATTATTATGCCATGTAGTTAGTTGAAACTGACTAACAGTATTAACCTCTTCTCCAAAATGAAATGGTCAGCACTGCAATTGTGTGACTAATTGGTGTTGATAGTGTTTCACTGTAGTTGCTCATTACACAATGTACCGGCCACCAACAGGTTACTGGTTTCTGTCCAGTCTCTCTGTCTTGTATTTGTCTCTTGGCTTTGTTTAACATGCAGACTATTTATATCCATGTTACAACTTGAAGGAAAAATCAGATCAGCTTCACACTGGTATCAATTCTACAAACTTTATATAACACTGGGGGGACGAACACTATATTTTTAAAAGACATTTTGTCATTCAGTTTTTTGATGATGATGTTTGGGAAGGCTGTCTAATACGTCGGTCTAAAGACTCCTATGTGTGTTTTGAGATGTGGTGACTGTGAAGGCCGTAGCATATGACTCACATCATTTTCATTCTCATTAAACCGTTCAGTGAGCCCTTGAGTACTATAAATGGAGTTGTATTTGTTCCCTGTCCGCTAGACGTATCTGGCATTTGGGAATAAAAACGGATGGTTTTTATGTTCTGTTACGCTGTGCTGTTTGAAAATTGCTTTGTAAATTGGTGAGCGTCTGACCGCTTTTATTGGATATTTCACTGACCTGAGATTGTAGGGATTCAGTCTTTTTATTTCTGATGGATACAGACCACAGATCAGATGACCAAACACTGCCAGATCAACACCTGTGAGTTGATCTATTTTCTGTTTTCGCTTCCGCATGACACCGACAACCACCGCCCTCATCTAGAAATCAAACAAAATGCATAATACAGTTTGCAGATAGTAATACACACACGCAGTAAACTCTTCATGTTGATATCTTGCTGCACATGACGATGAACTATTAAAAGCCCACCTTTTTGTAGCTCCATTCTGTCAGTGTTCCTAGATGTGCCAACACAGCTGGGTTGGTGAGGTTTGTGTCTTGCAGTTCTCTTTCTCCCATTTCAGTCACAATTGATCCCAGAGCCAGAACCTGGTCTGGTTTCAGCTCTTTCACTGGACTGAAAGACTGATTACATGGAGATGAAAACATGATTCAGACACACAACTCTAGTATTAAGGTTTCGTGCATTTTCAGTCTGTCTTGATTCTTAGTCTGCCTTAATCAGATTTTTTTTTTTAACCACTTTCCATAAACTTGTTAGCGTGCATGATCACAAATTACCATAAGATTGTGATTCATTCATAGCAAACAGAGGAAGAGGAAGAAATACTGCAATCAAACAGTGATTACAACTGAGAAACATGACTGGAATATGTTTATTGTTGCACCACATATGTTGTGGGTAGGTATCAGTGTGGGGAGGAACAAGGTATTAAGAACTGTTAGACATGACCTTGGTGAAAATGAAAGAAGATGGAGATAGAATTCTTATTTAACCCACGAAAACATAAAACATACTAGCATTTTGAGCTCTCCTGAATTTACCTGAGTTTTCATTGCCTTGAACTGTTTTTTATATCCTTTTACTGGGTTTTATAGGCTTTTGATTAACCTGTTAATTATATGACTTCGTTGGTTTCATTTTGCTGCATTTGTGAAGCAATACATTACCTGGATTTTGACAAGAACGTTACGTAAAGTAGTTTGATTACGTTCATCTTGTCTTCTTTTTACTATTTGATAGTGTTTCTTTTTTATCAGACAATTTTTTTTGTGCGAAAGTGTTTTTGTACAGGTAAAAACACCTTTGCACAAAAAAAGAAAATTGTCTGATAAAAAAGAAATACTATCAAGTAGTTACAGCTAAAGATTATTACTGGTATTAGAATAGAACAGTTTTATCGTCATTGTAAGCACAGGCAATGAAATTATTTGTGCAGTTTCTTGTGTTACTATACGGTAAAAAGGAATATTACACTTATTATTCTCACAGGCTGACTGACCTGTCTGAGTTTCATCCACAGTGTGCGTCGCTGCTCAGGGGTCAGCGAGCCATCTTGACCAAACACTTCAACACATTGTTTCAGATCCTCCTTAGACATACGATTTAGCTGAAGAGATGTCCACGCAGAGGGAAACGTGCCTCTGATATCAGCGCAGCTTGGTGTCGGCACTGCTCAAAGACACAACAGAGCTTTCAGTGTAACATTACTAATAAAACACTAACATTTCACAGTCTGAAAGGAGTGGAGAAGCGCTGTAATAAAACCTACATGCGGATCTAAAACACACTTGCTGAGCAGTACTGAAGCTGAGGATGTATTAAATTTAATTTTATAGAAGTAATAACATTTGAAGGAACCACTGGACCTTTTGCCCTTCTGTTCCGTGCTTTGACGATGCCTCTAATGAGATTCTGACTCTGCTGTCTCTGACGCTGCTGGTCCATACATCGGCTCAGACAGACTCCTCCTACTGTACTGTCCTCCCACAGCTTTTGACCCACCAGGACCTGCTCCACCGTGTCTTTATTCAACACTGTCTGCAAAGGAAAACAAACAAACACACACCATGGAATTGTGCTCATCCTTGAAAACCAGTTGAAATAAAAATGAGTTAAAGTCAGTTATATGTGAGGGTTGAGGATTTCTGGTGCTCACCAGTGGGATGGCGTTGATCTGCTTCGGGGACAGAGAAAACACCAGTCGGCCCAAATGTTCAACATCCCTAACATGCCACTTCGATGGCTCCCTATCAGAGAAAACAAACATTTTACTGGTATTTTATGCAACACTGGTATTACATGAATTAATCCTCAACATATGTTACATACTCATGAATCAACCGCAAGCACAATGTTGGATACTTCCTATCATTCATTTTATGTCATTTTTGCTGAAAATGATTGCCTACAACTCCATTAAACTGTCACAGTGTTTACATTCTGGCCCCATTTATGAGACATTAAAATTAATACACAATAAAATCACTTGATTTCTGTGTCACAGTGGGGTACCTGATTATTGTGGTCTACGTGATCATAATGTGGTTTACGTGATAACATTCCACAATTATTTTAAACTTAAATGATTAACTTAAATAAAAAGGCTCATGACCAGTCAACCAGAGGAGACACCTTCAACACTTAGTCTTCAAACTAATCTTTGTTGGAAAAAATAAGATTACTTAACTTATCAGTTTATTAAATCCCTCAAAGAATGTTATTATTTCAAGGCTACTTCTCCATATATTTTGTGCAAATGTTTTCGTGGTGTTTGTGTAAAGATTATCACAGTTTTCGATCAAATCTCTTAGTGTTCTGTTTCTTTACCCCAGCAGGTCTTTCTTTGTGAACAGGGCACCAACATCTCTCAGAGCTTCTTTTGGAAGGCAGAAGTTCCTCATCTCTTCCAGTCGCAGAGCCAGAGCGCCTCTGTCCACCAGAGACAAACTGTCCCGGTCCAAGAAAGGCAGTAATGGGCCCAGGAAGTCCAGAGTGGAGCCATCAATCTCCCTGTCGGCCTGTGGAGAGCCCAGTATAGAGCACCGTGTACAGTTAGAGGGCCTGGATTACATGGATTTCACACTGATATGATTTCACTTGAAAGGATGAATCAGGTTATGTTATAAATCTGTTCCCGTCTGTGTTATAAATCTCTTCCTCTTGTATGTGTGCACACATGACTTCAAAAGCCTAAATCCACAAATGCAGTTTGTTCTTTCTGCTCCATTAATGTGTTAATACAAATATATGAGTCACCACCACTGACACAAACACTAATGTGATTTAACCAGAAATAGCATCTCTAAGTTTGCCCTGATTCTCATAACGCTGGTGTGTAATTTCAATCAGCCTGTAGGTTCATTTAGGATTTTTGCTTTCTATTTATGCACTGGATATGGAGTCAACACTAAAAGTCACTGTGTTACCAGCTCTGTCACAGCCTTCTCAGCTAAATTTGTCTGCTTGTAATGAGGCAGTCTGAGGAAATCCGAAAAGCGTGCTTGAATGTCATCCAGTATAGCTCTGAAGGAAGCATTAGACAGGTTCTCTACCATCGTCACTCTGAAATAAAGTAACATCAAAACATTAGCACTTTTGGGTAAACTGGGGAACATATGTGAGAAGTTTAATACATGCAGAATAAGGACATACTTACGGTAATGTTGCTGCAAACCGAGAGTTCAGAGCACTGACGTTAAATTCAGGGTGTTTCCTCAGCTCCTCTATGATACATTTTCGCTGGTGAAAAAGCCAGAACACATTTCTGTACTTGTTAGCATTAAAAAATAATTTACTTTTTGTGCAAGCATTTTTTTTCCCATATGTATCAGACGTGAGAGCAAAACTGCCTCATGAATCATCAGCCAACGCTCTGATGAAGAGCTGATGGATGTGACTCTTACCAGAGCTGGTCTCATGTCTCCAGGCAGATCAGTGATAAACTGAAGCAGCTCTGAAAAATCTGTATCATTGGTCCATAGTTTCAACAAGTTACAGCTCAGTCCACTGGCGATACGACCCAGGCCTCTTTAGGTAAACACAGATCATTATTGCAATAGTTTATTTATGAACACTTACACAACTTTAAAATGACCATGACTGCAGTATTTTGTTTTTAGTTTGCAGTTTAAATTACTTATTGATTAAACTGATAGATCTGAGTGTTGTGGTGCCGTAGGTTTGACTTACCTCACCGACTTGATGGTGATGTTTTTAAAGTCATGGACCTTCTTAAACAAATGCTGAGCCTGAATAGAAACAAATCAGAATTTTTACAGAGGTTTACCTTAAACCCATTTATTTTTCAGCAATTTGTGTATTGTGTTTTCAACAGAAATTTCAAAAGAAGGTAGATACAAAGAAAATTGATGTATAAATCCTTAAAGCATTACTACATAATGAAGACCATGCTAAAGAAAAGAAAAAAAATTAAATAAAATGAAATAAAAAAACAGGGTTCATGCTCGTAGAGCAAAATTTGTTCACATATAGTTGTAAGACATACAATTTTGCCACTTACACACTCACACACAGGAGGCACACATTGTACTTGTACGTACACATCATAGAAACTCAGTTGCACATTCATCTATTCATCTACAGAGCTTACATATAAATATACTAGTGCAGTGAAAAAAAAACACCTCTCTGTGAAAGACTCATCCAGCCTTTGTGATAGATATTTGTCCCTTTGATAGTTTATTAATGGGCCCCAAATGCATTAAAATTTGTCTCGTTTGTCCTTAAGTGTATATATATTTAATTATTTCCAAGGGTAAGCACAGGGACATTTCCTTAAGCCACAATCCAATACTTGGTCGACTTGTACATTTCAACATTGAGGAAATGACTCTTTTGGTTTGTAAGAGATACAAGTCTATAAAGATCTGTTCTCTGTGTCTTATCCTTTGCATTAAATCCAGTTTTTTAAGTCTTCATATTAGAAGTGTGATTAAAGGACTTCATATGTGCTTTGCAAGTTTTCACTAACTTCACTGTCTCTGCAATGCAATATACATACAAATATCAACTAAAAGCTATACCAAAAACACAACATTCAGCTACATTTTACACTGGCCTGAAGAGTAAAAACTTAGTATAAACATGTAGGCAGCAGGTATTAAAACATAAGCTGTAAATATCTACAATAATTTGAATGTAGAGCATATATGCAGTGACACTACCCTCAAATTATGCCAAAAAATGAAGTTAAACCACTAAGAACTGACTCTATGGTTTTTTTTTTAATATGCATATGCTTTTTGAGTGACTTTCTATGATACTTCACTTTGTAAGTGTGTATCCACTGCGCTTCAGTGCCGCTGAAAAGAGTTGTCTTTATTGATTTGACTCTGGCCTTGTTAGGGAGAGAACAGGTGGTGAAAGCAGTCTAATACACTGCTGGCTGTGACAAAATCCCTTTAAGGTAGCCATTATTAATTTATGCTACACTCCTCCACACCATTGTACAACATCCAAACTAATTAGCTTGATGGTGGCTGATGCGTATGGAGTATTAATATCCTGAAAGGCTCATATGAAGCATATCCAATGAGCTGTAGATTAATGGAAGCCAAGACCAGAGCTGGTAACATTTTGTTCTTCAGTCAGGATGGTTGCCTTTTCTTGTCATATCAGTATATTGTTGAGCACACAAAAGTATATTGAAGGGAAACACACACCTGTTGTGGCGACCAGTCTATTTCTTTGTACAGGGTGATTTCTTTCAGGAGTGTTGACCTGTTCAGAGCTTGTGTCAGCTTCCTCAGAGGCACAAATGGTAGAAGACAGTTCACCTGCTGAGTGATGTTGTGCAACTGCTGAGCCTGTTGACACACAACACAAAAAGCAGAGAAATTAAACTTAAAAGCTCAACAAAGGGCCTATACACACAAAGCAGCATGTCTCTGTGTTTATCAGATAAAAAGGTTCGCTGTTAGTTGAATTACCTTCTTTGTGTCTCCTTAAAGAGACATTGTATTGTAAGTATTCACAAAAGAGGAATGTGAATTTCAGTCTAAGAAGAATAAAGTTGTAAGACAAGTTTTTCATTAGAAGAATAATTTCATTTCAAGACAATATATCAAAATTTGCCTTGATAAGACAACAAGATTTAACCAACAGTTTGTATAAAGACTATGTGCATGTTTGAGGGTATGAATGTATGACTTTTTAAGACAATTTTCAAGTACAATAACAACACAGTGGACCTCATAGTTATTGCCTGGAACCAGTCTTAACCATGTTACAATCCAGCTGGGACATTTCCATTTCTCCATAACTAATGTTTCAGTCCTGAACCTCTCCACCCATGAATGATTGTTGGTGGCTCCACTCATTCTGATCTCCATTATGCTAAAATGCTAAATACTAATCACAAACATGAACAAATCCTTCGCAAATATCTCCATTTCCATTTCATTTATTTATTCTCTGAAATTTTTAAGAATTCTCAATGCCACATTCAAGGACTAATGATCAATTTTAAGGAATATTAAGGCTTTAATTTAGGACCATCAAATTTAAGACTTTTTAAGGGTCTGTGGACACCCTGGTATATTATTCCAGCAAAAAAAAAAAGATGGATGTCATTGTGAGAGAGAGAGAGAGAAAGAGAGAGAGAGAGAGAGAGAGATTACTTAGATGACTTCTTTAAGAATGTTAAGTTTACATTTGACTAAATAAGTTACCTTGAATTTTTACATCACTAGTGTACAAGTAAAAAAAACCTTTTGAGTAAAAGTGATGAAACTTTACAAAGTTTGAGTCACTAATAAAGAAAAATGAACACAAAAATGCTGGTTGACTGTAGTTTCCAAGATACAGTCTTGGGTTAAAATGTGAAATTCTAAGAATTAATGAGAGAATGGGTTTTAATCAAAAGGAATGTTTATCTGAGAGCTACCAGATCTACTTCAAAACACTGTCTGCACGTTACAATTCATTCACATTTATAATCTATTGTACAAAAGTATACAAACTAATTTATATATGTGTAATAACACTTTATCATATCCATTGAATACACCAACAAATCAGCACTTATGTCATTTGTTTTCTAATTCATCTTATTAAAGTAAGTAAGATTTAGCACAATTAACCTCTAAATAAACTGTAGACCTGTTTATTTTTCAGATGTTATGGACAGTTTTTCAGTACCTAGGCTTTTATTATTTTTTCACAATCTCTTTTTTTTACAAGAATATTTGGTTTCTTTCTAAAAGGGTTGTTTTTGTGAATTTGTAAGGATGGATGCAAAGATAAGACCAGAGATGAGTGACTGACTGATGAAAACATAATAGCACCATCACCTCCTGCGCTGCATTGTATAGCATGGCTCTTTGGCCCGGCTTAAGCTCGGTTAGCAAACTTCTCCAACACTGGCAGTGGACGATTTCACTGAAGTTGTCCCACTGGAGGTCCCTCAACACAGCAGGGGACAGACCGGAGTACAACGGCTTCAGTCTGCACAGCTTTTCCAATGTGAGCTGGAGGGAAACATGTCAGCACAGAACCTCAGTGGTAGAGTCCAAGGTGCAAAAAGTCAGTGTGTTTTAAAACCATGTACTTACATTGGTGTTCATTGAAATCTTGGATAACATTTGAAAAGCCTTTAGGGAAAAAGAATTTAAAAACTGCATTAGTACAAAAAGACCCAATTATTCACATTCAAATTCCAGTGAAAAGGTCACATATTTTTCTGTGGTTATCCTCTAATGTAGAAATTTGTCAGTTAATTCATTTTAGGCGAACTGAATTTTTTCCATTGTGAAATAATGCTGTGCAGCACATTTCTGCAGAACATCTTTATACTATAACAAATGATGTATAAATTGCTTTGACATTTTTAAAAAAGAAATATGGACATTTTCTTTGACTCATTCATTCAATAATAATGAAGTAAAGAAATGTCTAAATATCAGCCAATAAAAAGACAAAAAGCAACCTCCTCAGCTCAGGATAGACAACAAAAACAGCATGTGAATAGAAAAATGAAATTCCCTGCTAACCTGTGCAGGAGAATAACTATGTAGTCCTGGTTGGGTGAGGATTTCTATAAGTTTTTGAGAGGGCAGTGACAGCAAGAATGCTGCTCCTAGCTCGGGTAACAGACCACTGAGGGTAGACAGATCCTGAGGAGCCAGGCTGCTGGCGTTCAGGGCCTGAACTGCTGGTACCACCCACGAGGACAACTAACAATGAAAAACAGTCAAAGGGAGAAAGACCTGCATTTATTCTGCATAGATAAACACACTGTTATTGTGAAACAAACAGCCTCAACAAACAGTTGTAATTCTGTAACTGGGAATCAGTGTGAAGTTGCGGCCCTCACCCTGCCACTGGCACTGACGAAGCCTTTGGACATGCACTGAGCCAGCTGCTGCCAAAGAGCAGAGGCCACAGCTGGGTCCTGAAGAAAAGAATGGAGCTCAGTTGGGTCCAAGTAACATGCAAGGACTCCTAACCTGCAAAAACACTACCAATTAATTTCAGGATAACAGCTTTTAAACACACACATACATACTTTTTAAGCCTCTGGTACAACAGGCTTCAGTGAATGTTAAATAATAAAACACAAATGTACCATTAAAGACAGATAAAATAGAATAAATGTGCATCTTTATCTCCAACCGAGATTTGCTGATTCCTTAACAAAATCTGTCCTCATTATTTTCTGGGACATAGAAATTCATTCAGTCTTTATTAACAATCCTCATGAGCAATTTAGTTGCAGCACAACAGCCAGACAGATAATAAGCAAAAAAGAGACAAGACGTAACAACTGAGAGAACAGAATATAATTCTGACTAGATAAAAGAATGAATATAGAGCAAGAACATTAAAACCCACAAAACCTCACAAAGATCTGAGACACCAAAGCCTCTCAGTATCTCTAAGTAACATCTACGTGGCCTGTTAAGCCCCCACCTCAGTATGTTATCACTAGTCAGATTCTTCTTTTTGGTGAAAAGGGTTCGTAGCACATGGCGCCCCCTCACACCATCCAGACTGCCGTTGCCTAGCAACTCCACCAAAGGAATAAGCTATGGGAGACAAGCAGATAAATACTACAAGTTAAAGGCATTAGTCTCCATGAAAGGTGTTATTATTTCAATGAATACTTGTTTTATCTAGCAGATATCTGGCTAAATGGAGCAGAAGTTACACTAAGATGGGTTTTTTTCTCACCTGCTGAGGTGTAAGCTGCTGAAAAAGATTAACTGGGAGGTAAGGCAGCAGAGGGAGGATGGAGGAGAGGAAATATGGGGGCCACGTGGGGACGTCACCCACCACGGTTGACTGCAGGATTCTTTTCACAAAGGCCTTTTTCTGCAGCGATTTCATCTCTGGGCTATGGTCACGGATGGCCATCAAACTTCAGAGCAACACAGACAGTTTAAGCTTCAGAGGGATGAGAAATGTAAGAATGTAATCATGTTGTAGGTCAGAAACTCACACACTGTCGTTGACCATCAGGGAGGCTGGGAAGTTCATGATGTCAGAGACAGACATGAAGGGGATAAACTGAGACAGATCAACAAACAGCTCTGGGGTCACTCGAGGGAACTTATGGATGAAAGCAGCTGTCATTGTTTCCATGGCCTGCAACTCTGTTTGAGAGACCTGACACAGAAAACAAAATAGTACAGACCGATATGCATTCAGAGCCGTCCTTGTGAATGAATCATAAAATGTACTGCTGTGTATACCAATCCATTCACAGAAATGTGCCTTGGGTATTTTCTAATGCAAAAAGTCAATAGGGATACTGGCGTTTTCCTCTGATCAGCGGAGTTGCATTTAGCCTCATACTGTATGTCTTTGGAGGAAGTATTCAGATCATTTTTAAGCAACAGTACTTAGACCACACTTCAAATCCTTACTTATATAATAGTATCTAAGTTTTATTAGCAAACTGTAACGTATGAAAAAAACATATCAAGTCTTAAAAGTGGATGGAAAAATTACAATGTTTTTGAATTTTTTTTGCATTGACGTGTATGTTACATTTGACTTGTGTAGATGTTTAATGCTAAGCTAATTTTAATTGCATGATATACTGTTGGTCAAAGTCAACTCATTTAAACAGGCCTGTTTATAGCTTTGTACCAATGCATTTCCAGCTAATTCAAGACGGTTTTTAAGGGATTATTCAACGCTTCATCCTTTAGTTTATCATAAACATTCAAAGTAAGCACAAGTGGACATGTGAATATTGTACGTGAGTAAACAGTTACCTATATACCTGCACTGGCCATATAAAAGGAGAACGTCTCTAATTAATAGCATTTGTGGTGTCTCAGAACAAACCTGGCTGGTCTGAACTTGTAATTGATCCCAGCTTTGATGCATATGAGAGATAAATCTTTTCACAGCGTCTTTTTCAGCGGACATCACCAGAGTGCGAATGCTGTCTCTCGGCATCCGAAGGTACTCCTGGAGAGATGGAATGATACTCCTGAATATACAGAGGTCATTTTTGATAAACAGCTGGATATGAATGCAGCTCCACATCTTGGTACCTGCAGCAGAACTCTGAGAGCAGAGGAGTTTCTGTCCTGCTGGATGAGGTCCCACAAGACAGGCTGATAAAACAACGGAAATAAAATATTGATTCTTTCTTGAATTTAAAGTACATGAGTGTGCCTGTGCATGTTTGTCAGTCAGCTGTCTTACACTGAAGCAGCTCAGCAGGTCTTCTTTGAGAGTGGCGTTCTGCTCCCTGCGCAGGAAGACTCCCACAGTGTGAAGGACACTCATAGTAGCTTCCGGCTGTAGTGTACCCCAGGAGGTGTTGTCAAGGAGACTAGAAAGGAGGATGGCTTGACCCAAACCTTGCCTTGCCTCTCTTTCGCCTTCTTCTAACCCTGCAGAGAGGCCCACCATAAAGTCCAAGACTCGCAACACATATCCAAGGGCCACTAAAAACCCCTCACGTTCCCCTCCTTCAATCTCACACACACTGAGCTTGTGTAGAACTTCTGCCAGCAGAGGGGCCGGGTTCACGCAGAGCTGTGAAGTGTCAAATTCATATGGTGCCGGGAGCATATCGAAAAACCTCTGCAGAAAACACTTCCTGCCCTCAAGTTCCGCCTGCAAATCAGCACAGAAATCAAAAAACTGAGGCACTGACCTCACCAGCTGCTCATAGAGGGAGGTTGTTTGACAAATGTACTCTCTCAGTCCATCTGTTTGCATGCAAAGCTCCAGCAGGGTGTAGTTGAGGAAATGATGCACGGCCCACTGTCTGTACTGACATGTCTCCTCTGTGGTGTCAACATGGGAGACATTTTGGATTTTAGAGCAGTACGCCGCGGCCCAGCTGCCCTCTGGCAGAGAATGGTGCAGATCAGGGGATTCTCCGCCACATAAAGCCGAGATCAGTACAGAGCTGTTGGGCAGGAAGCAGTGTCTGAACGCCTCGGCACTGAGTGACCTGGTGCTCAACTGAGCCAAGCAGTTTTCATCATGTCCTGGAATACCTGCGGTCTCACCTGTCAAGTGCAGGCATAGGTCGTCTATACTGGACTGGTTGAAAAAATGATAATCCTTTGTCATTGCAGCCTGTAAATATTAAAGTCAGAATAGTCTGTGTTAACTTGAAGTGGTAGAAATTGTAAGGAAAAATCTTTACAAATAAATACATACTGCCTTATAATAGGACATGCTTAAAGATACGGTAAGCTGAAATCAGGGAGGAAAATGACAGAATTTGACAAACACATCATCCTCATGCCCTCTCTCTATCCTAAGTATAGACTGAATGTAAAGATGAAATAGTATGAAGACGTTTTATGCCACTGTGGAAAAGTGAAGCCAAAATATCTCAAGTAGGATAGCTGCCATTGCTTCTGTGACAAGCAGAAGTGAAAGGAGAGAGACCAAATAGCAGCTGAGGAAGCTGCAGCATAACTATGTTTGACTTTGTTCACTTAGCTTTAGCCTCCAGATATTCTTGAAATTCACACACTACACAAGTAAGTACATAGTGTCTGCAGTGTATGTCGTGTACTGCCTAGAGGTGTACTAACAAAAGTATGTGAGTTGAGATACAGTTACAAAGTCACAGTAGTGACACATCTCAGTCTTGACATTGATTGGTCAACTTACAGGCTATTTGTTCAAATTAAATGAATAAAGAATTAATAAAACAATTAACTCAAAATCTAATGGACACTGAGGCACATATTTATTTTAAGTCCATTTTCTTGGCAAACATTTTATGGGGTTTATTTTATTGGTAGACCTCTGCTACCTCTTTTTCCCTGAGTATCTGTTTACATAAATTTACGTGTGTGTAATGATATTTAAATGCTAGTTATACAGATCCTGATGAATTTAAACAAATTATTTTAAAAAAAGCAAAATATCAAGTGAGTGTTTACATATTAGATTATTAAAATGGCTCCAACAGTTATTAAATCTGAAAATCTGTTTTTATATTCCCCTCCAAGGAATGACCTGTGATTGATGAAAGACTCCTATCACAGGCATTTCCTAAAGCCTGAAAACAGGGCTAATATGCTGAAAAGCAATTTTTGTCCATTGACATAAAAAATGCTGCCTGCTGAAGCTTTAAAGCCATCCTCCATTCAACAACTTTAAACAGCTTTAGTCTTTGAGCTTCACTGCAAACACATAAATGTGTCTGTGGGATGTTTAAAAGCAGGATTTATAACATAGAAACATACAGTCATGTCCACAAGTATTCGGACAGTGACACAAACGTTGTAATGTTGCTTCTATATACTACCAAAGTGAATATGAGATATGATCGAAGTGTGGACTTTCAGCTTTAATTTCAACAAAAATATTTCATTAATCATTTAAGAATTACAACCATTTTAACATAGTCCTTCCAGTTTCAGAGGTTCAACAGTAACATCATTGTATATTTTCATATATAGTTTTCGTTTTTCATTTTGTCTGTTTATTATTGTCTATTTATCATATATTGTAGTACTTTTTTTATTGTATTGTACTAAATTTTATTGGATTTGCACTGTATCTTACTCTTATTTTTTAATTAGGATTGTTGAGGAAAATGCAGCTTAACTGTTCCTCATTGTATTATTTGATTCTATTTTAATTAGACAACTGACTGATAAGAAGCTTGATGTGCATATGTGTCCTGTTTCCTGTTTTTTGGTTTTTTTTTGCCAAATGAAGTAGATAAAAGGTCTGGAGTCGATGTGTACGACTGTTTATTTAGAATAGGTGGCTGTTCACTGGAATTCTGGACAGAGGTAAAATTGTTAATTCTGTCACTGTCCGAATATTTATGAACCTGACTGTAAATCAGATATATTTTTATACTGTGATATTTTATGCAACTGTACAGCTGTACTGTGGAACTGAAAATATCACTGCTCATATATTTATAATGGATTCTCAAGAGGGCAGGGAAACATTTGGGGTTTAATAGCTGCTTTATGAATGAACAATATTTTCACGCAGTACCTCAGGGGAGATGTTGTTTCCAACATTTTTAATGAGGTCATTGAACTTTTTGTTTAAAAACAACATCAGAATCAATTTATTCTTCAGTATTTGTATGATTTGTTCTAACATGTCTTGAGGGAGTCTGTAGTCATCACTCACCTCATGCACCCTCTGCAGCCAGAAGGATGAGTTGGCACATACTGTGTTGTTGAATTCACTTGCAAAAAACTCACTGCAGACATGGAGCCAGAGGAAGTCCTCCTCAGCAGCAGACAGGTACCAGGCTGCGTCGGAGCATGTGGCGTGCAGGTCGAGCCCCATATGACCCACTGCAGGGTTAACTGACCCGTTCTCCCCTTCAAACAGTTTACAGTAGAGGAACACAGTGAAGTTGGAGACCCCCGTCAAGCCTGGGATGGAGTCATTGCAGGCTGCCTCCAGGATTTCTATGGAGGAGGAGTACTCCATCTCTCGCTGCAGGTCAGCGGTCTGTGTGTCGTTTAGATCGAAGTCATGAAATGAGAAAAACATCTTGTTTTGTTGGCGTCTTTGTTTCTTTTGTGAGGATGGGGCTGTTTTCGACGTTGAATGGACAGATGATCTCTGGAATCTTGGTTCATCTCCCTCAGAGGCAGGGCAGGACAGAAATGGAAGAGCAGATGGGAAACCCTGGGAGTTAAAGCCCAGAGCCTGGGTATTCCACGTCACATTATGTCTTATCCCCCTAAGTTCACATAGTAAGACAGGAAGGATGAGGACAGAAATATTTTCACGTTTCTAAAAGAAGCACATCAAATACATTGAATAATAGGTGGAGTTTTACAGCTAAAATGTCTCACCATAGAATCAGTTGCCTCAGGTCACCTTCAGAAAGATATTAAAAGAAAACAAAAGAAAATCAAAGTGAATGAGTAGTGGAAAAATCAACGAGAAGCCCCTGCAGTACACAACTATACCTGATATAACAGTGCATCTCAGCTAACAATGCCTTAGATATAATGTTACTGACATCAGTGCAAGGATAAAGAGATTAGCGGGACCAACAACAGATGCTTTCATCGACCTGGATGATTATTAAGATTTAAAGCAGTGTCAGTCACTGTCACTTTCTCTCCTGTGTCTATCAGGTGAACCCAGGGACAAATTAATAATAACAATACACTGTGGGCTGTGGGCGTCCTGTAGGTGGACAACAAGAGATCATTTATAATGAATTAATTAAAAGTTTGTAACTTTCAATTTTGTAAGTAAGTTTGAAATTACCATCAAATATTTATGATTAATTACTTTCATTTAAAGGTTGAGTGTTATATTTAGTGGCAGTCAGTAGTGTAACCAACTAAGCTCTCATCTCACATCCCCCTTCATTGGAGGCTAAAATGAGAAAGGCATTATTGGAGACAGTGGTTTTCACTTACAAGCTAAGGAGATAATAACTTTGGCAAACATAATAAGTGAAAGCAATGCACCTGAATGATAGATGTCACCAGTTAAAAAATGGACAGTTCTTATTTTCAGATTATACACTAATGAAAACATGTAATTTCTGCCATTAAAACCCCCTTATCATAATCAGGAATATATATTGATTTTAATAATGTGCTCTTTTATCTGACTTGTGTTTTATGCTTTTATTGATAGGAAAAGTGCCAAACTAGATAACGTGTGGCAAAATAATAGCTGCTAATTTAACATTTAAATTACATTTTCTGTTGCCAGAATCCAAGTTCATAAATATGCACACAATTTTAAGTCAATCTCAAGTTAAAATGCAATTAAAATAGTTATCTGACAAGATTGTTGACATTGATAACAACACCACAATGTAACATAGCTAGATGAACACTTCACTGCCATTGGTCTTAGTCTTAATCCTGTTGATCAGAGTTCTTGAGTGAGCAGCAGAATATTTTCAGATTTCCAACTGGGCCATGGTGTTCTTAAGGATGAGAATGGCTGATATAAATGATACAATAATAACAATCAACTGCTCCACACAACTCACCAACTGAGCACTGGCCCCGTGCATTAGGCTGCGGCACATCCACCAAGCTACTGACATCATCAAGCATCGCCATGGTGACTCGTGACACTTTGCTCCTCAGGTTACTGTAGACTGAGCTACCGACCCTGTGCAGGAGGCCACTCCTTAACCCGTCCAAACTCTGAACAAGAGCGAGATTTTTCTGTGCCAAGTGGCTTCCTCTCTCTCCCCCTCCTGATCGTGACAGGACCTGTAGCAGTAAGCTGTGCACTGAGTTAGGATCATCTTCTGCAGCTTTCATGTCTTCCAGGGAGGCATTTCCACTGAACCCATCCTGCTTCATGGCCTCTGGAGGCAAACTGAAGGGCTTTAAACGCCCAAATGCACTTGAGCCTTTATTTTGATCAGAAGCTTCACCTGCTGGCTGTAAACTGACCACAGGCTTCCAGTTACGTGTTTCGAGGAAATGCAGCAGCTGCTGGAGCCAGCTTACACTGTAGGTGCAGTCACTACGACCCTTCAAAACGCAGATGAAGCCCTGCAGCCCAGCACTGGCCTGGCCATAAGTCCCACTGACCAGAGCCTGAAGGGCGGCTTCCAACACAGCGCTGACTGTTCTCCAGTTCTGAGACAACAAAGTCAAAATGGGCTTGTGGGTTTGACGCTCAGAGAGAGTGATGAGACTCTGCAGCAGCCCCAGGAACCAGTCCCAGTGCTGACTGCCCCTCAGAGACAAAAACCAGTCCTGCACCCGCACACTGGGTCGGGGGGGCACTCGCCCACTCCACTGACTAGAGGTCGCACTCCCTTCAGACTGGAGAAAGAACTGCAGCACCTTCTCCCATAACTGCTCATCATCAGGCTCTGCTGGAACGTCCTCCAGCTCAGCACCCACCTCTTGGAGGTACAGAGAAATGTTGTAAAGAAAGCTGGAGAGACGGTGCCGATCGATTGGCTTGTTGAGGGTAGGAAGGTTCTTGTTAGGAAGCAGACCAAGTGTCTTTAGGCCCCCCATGATGTTCCTCATCAAAGGGTGCACAGACTGGTCCTTAGCTGTTTCTGGAGGAGATTTTTGAGGATTCCCACCCCCTTTACTAAATTTGGAAAGTATCTCTGCCAGAATAACATTTCTTTGGTCCTCCTTACTCCTTCCTGAAAGAGTTGACAGCAATATTTTGCCTTCAGGTCATCAACATAGAAAGTAATAACACATACATAGCCGGTACTGAGCCTAGTGCTGCTGATACTGTGGTGGAGAACTCACCTGTCGTCTGAGGGGATCCTTGTCCCAGTAAAACAGCACAAACAATGACGGTTGTGAACCGAAGAGTGGCCATCCCTGGCCATTTCTCTGCCATCTTCATCTCATGCCAGCGTGTACAGTGACACAGTGTTGTCACATCTTTTGTTTTTGGTCTGTTTTACCCATTAAGTTAACAAAGTCCTGCATTTAAACAGATACAGCCTTACTTTACGGAAAAGGAAGAACCTAAGGAGTAAAGTATCTCATCAGAGAGGGGATATTAAAGCTTAATGACTGGTTACTACATTACCTTTCCACTTTCACTGCACGGATACAAGTGCCAGTAATGTATTTAAAAGCTAAAATAAAAATTAAGCCATTACAAATAAAAAGAGCGACAATATGAGAAACTGAAAATAAGCAGTAATATGCTCAAAAACTATGAATATGAAGATATGATACGTTTAATTAAGAAATGCACAGTGGTGTCTCTTAAGGCATCACAATAAAGCAAAATATCACAAACAACATCTCTGTCCATGTAAATATATAAATATATATATAATCTTTTATCTAAATGTTGAACATTCAAGGACATAAAATATTTTCATTGACTCACCCACAGTTAAAGTCCCTTATTTCCTCAAAGTATCCTTTCAGGCCTCTGACAACATCTTTAACTTGGAGGTATCACCCAAGCCTGATGTGACCTCTTTCGCAATAGCTCTGTTTCACCATCACTACCACTTTCTCCACCTTTCTCCCTCTCCTTTTGCACCCCTCCCACCTGTGTTCTCTCCCTCTCTCTCTCTCTCTCTCTCTGGTTGTTTTTAGCTGTTTGTGTTTGTCTGTTTGTTTCATGTTTTGGTGAAACTTGAGAGAGCAGTGAGGCCATGCTTGGGTTTAGATGAAACCTTAAAACAGCAACTATTCTCCCAGTCCGGCTCATATGTAATTTTTGGATTTTATTGCACTGTTTTCCTTAGAACAGTTTACTATAATGTTTTTGTTTTCCTCGTCTAGTGTTTTGGACCGTCACGAGGATTCAGGAAGGTCACAGCACTCAGCCAGGTTTTCAAACAAGGTGAAAATCTGGATCATGTTAATCACACCCAGGATATCTATGCCATTCTCTTACTGTCCCATGTCTCCCACTGACTAATTCTCTATTGAGCCGTCTCTCAGCTGGGACTCATCTTGTGACTCTGGGTCTGTGGGGGTGTAGTCTTACCAGCTGGGCCCTGCCTGCAGGACTGTGCAGCCTGTCACTGTTTAGACACATCTATACCAACCTTACAATTGAGCCCTGTGCAAGGGCACAGAAGGCAGCTCCCCAGAGTCAGACCACTGTCTGCGGCCCCTGAAACCCTAGAGGCCCAAGTGAAAGGACCACCCCCTCCCTCAACTTGCTTTAGCTGTGTGATACCGCAGCTTGCACAGGGACAATAACTTCCTCCTGTATTATTGATACTGTCAGGACCAGCGATCACTCAGTGCAACAGGGCTCGATTCACCATGGGAATATTCAATGAGAAACCAAATCCACCCCATACGTTCCTTCGCTCTGAGCTGGAAATGAAGGCACAGCAGTGAGGAAATCAGCTGGTGAAGCTGACTGTTGAGATTGGGATATTTGGTTTAATCCCCGACATTCAACCTCCTCTCTGTGGCTCAATAAAGACGTAAAATCATAATAATGCAAAGTACCTGAATTAATTTGACTACAAGTTTTGTATCCTATGTCTTTGTAAGGTCACTGTAAAGATTAAATACCATTCAGAACTAGACACTGTATACAACTGCCCAAAAATAGTCTGTTTTTGCTTTTGTTTTTGATGTTTTCATTTTTAAAACAAGCATATTGACTACTATTGTTAAAGTGAATATATTTGCAGTTTTATTTTTTAATCACTTGAGTTTTATTTTGACTTTAGTCAAGGACATTAATGAAGCATACATACATACATGTATATAGAAATAAACATCCCAGATGAACTCTCCTCAGCGTATTTCGATTCTCTGAAGGCGGATTAACCTCTCTGCAGACATTCAGTCATCACTGACTGCACATTGTGTAATGATCTCCATGTGTAGAACTGTGGTGCTCTTACATCCTCTAATCTGCTTAGTGGATGATGACAGATTTTCTGTTTCTTTACGTTAGGTTTGACGTAGCTTTATCAGACACTCATATATAACTTGGTACCACTGACTGATGACTGGTGGTGATTGATGTTTCTGATACTAACCAGAACATTCAGTTTCTACTAAAAGTGCATTTGGATTCAAACATAGACTGACATATAAGCACAACCTGTCATATAAACAGTCTGCATAGATAGATTATTAATGTCCACAGTTGTGTCTTTGATAAATACAACATGATAATCTTTGTAATTTCAGTAAAAACACTGAAGCACATATGTAAATCACTAGAGAATAGAAAAAATATATTTCAAACACTGTAAACCTGTAAAAGGATACAAAGTGCTCATGCTGAGCTAAAAGGATAGCATTATTAATTCCAGTATTAAATATCTTTTGAACAATTGAAACACCAAAGAGAAAAGCATTCTAACCAATAACCAGTGGAGTGAAAAATTCTGTCTTCAGTTCTTTTATGTGCAAGATTTCACCTTTCCTTATGACATGACACTAAAATGAAAGATCTGCTGTTGAGGACTCAAGTCTTTTAATTTAGTACTTCTTATTTTTGGACGGCCCACACTCTGCAGGGTCCTGTTCCAGACTCCTTCAAACACGATTGCTCTCTGGGGGCTTTCCACAAAGCTCCTCCGCAGGGACACCGAGAGCTTGGAGCTTTGATTCATACCAAAGCAGCAAATCCTTATGGACCTGTTGAACACACAGTGGTTTCAAAGACTGTAAATATAAATATCAGTCCAAACACACTACAGAAACAGAAAACAGGGCTTTTGGATTGTGATTAAACCAATTAAAGGCTCAGTAAGTAAGACTTTGGATGATGTACTCAGCTGTAATGTACAAGGCTGCACCAAGGGCCTTTTGTGTTCATGTTTTTAGCTGCATGAAGTATTTAGCGAGTTGCATCCAAGGAACAAGGACCTGAAGCCAAAAGGGGAAGTATCTTAAAGGCAAAGTATGTAACATCTCTTGCTTGCGTTCACAAACCCCACTGTTCACCTCTGCTCTCTAGAAAGTGGTGATCAAGTGAGCAATAGACTGAATGAGGAGAGTGGGCAACATGGTGCGAAAAAAAGGAGTGAAATAGAAAAACACAACAAAACTAAACACAACCACACCTGTACAAAACTCTACAGGATGGTAGAGTGTAGTCTAGAGGTAGTTTACAGCTAAAACACCAGCTCCCTCATTTCTGCTGTGTCTGTTGTCAACAGATGTGTTTGAAATGATAGGCTGAAAGATCTTTGTAATGTGTCTGTTCTTTTCCCAGTGTGTTGTCTCTCAGACTGTGCAGTAAAGGAGAAAACTAGATAGTTTTTTATATCGTGTTGCACACACGACATGACTTTTAATGACCTGAAAGTTGACACCCACAAATGTCCAGAACAGAGCAAAACTAGAGGAAAATAGAAAACACAGGCAGAGGGCAGAGTCCACAGGTAAATACTACACCATACACTGAGAGACGGTCTGAAATGATGATTGAAAATAATTAATATTGTAAGAGGCTAGTGTTTTTCAAGGAAAATGTTCTATATTCTGTCTTTAAAGTGTGCCAGCCACTGGGTGTCTCATAGATTTAGAGTGTCTTTTTTTTAATATATTTTATTTTTGATTTTTCACAAGACAACAATACAGTTACATACATACAAGATAAAGCGACCTCACCGGCCCACAGCAAGCGGGCCAGAGACAGCCGATCACAGATACTCATAAGGGAGAGAGAAGGAAAGAAAGAAAAAAGAAGAAGACTTAAGAGTGTCTAAGTCTAAAAATATAAAGTGAGTTTATTCTAGAGGTCATTCATTTTATTTGGACTATCTAATAAGTGTTCTGGTCAACCTTTAAATTATGGCTCCATTTATAAGGTTTTATGATGAATAGAAGGCTTTAATGTCTCTAAGCTACTGTGTAGCATTAGCTCATCCATGACCCCACACAGAGGGTCCTGACCCCTCCCATAACCCTGCCCCCTTTATCCAAATATGGTCACTTCTGACCAAAAGAGGCCAACATGGAAATGGCCAAAACACCAACCCCCTGGCTTCTGAGCAATGGTTCATACATGGATGACATAAGCACTTCTTATACACAGTCATGGTTACAACTTGCAACTTCACTCTAAAATATCAGTGATTACTCAAACTCCATTTACCTTGCAAATATGTGCTTTTTTATGTTGGAGATCCTTAAAAGAATAATTTCTGGAGTGAACTGTTTCCTACAAATAAAGACATGGTTCAGTTATCAATTAGATGAACGACTACAATGTCACGTAAAGTATTAAACAGAGGAAGAAACAAAAAGGAAAACACACAACTGTACCTCAACTTTGTTTATGACTCCACGAAGGGCAGTTTGGTCCACGTTAGAGGCTGAGAGCACAGAGATGAGCTGTGTCTGTGTTTTCTCCACTGTGTCTGTCAACGAGTTCAGCTTCTTTTCAAGCTGAATGTTCTTGACATCTGTTTTTTGCTGCAGCTTCTGAAAACTTTGAGTAAATGACTTAGACAGCTCTTCCCCTTCCTGCTGAACCTGTGAGGTCACAAAAAGATGTAAAAACAATTATAAATATACTGTATCTCAAATTGAATTCATGTTTAATTCTGTAACTGCTTATTTCTACCTGATAATTGTTGCTGTAATAATTAAAAAAGCTCATGAATTGAAAATCCTGTTTAAGTCAGGGACAACTCACCTCTTTAAACTTCTTGTGCAGAAGCTCGTGCTCACGCATTAGATTATTCAGTTGCCTTTCCTTGAACCTTTCATTGTTCCTCAGTTGTGACATCGAACGCTGCATCTGTTTCTCAATTTGAAATATTTCCTCGTTGACTTTGGAGAGGCACTCAGCAAGGTGCTTGTTTTCCTGCAACACAGACGTCAGGTCCTTTTCCTTCTGTTTCAGCTTCATGTTTTCATTTTCAATTTCTCTCTGAAAAAAACAAAAAAAAACAACACTGAAAGAAACACTTCACATATTTTTAAAGAGTCTCTTTCAACTTGTTTGAATGAAAAAATCTATTTGAAATCATTCCTCTCAATTCTATCTGTAGACTAAAAAGTCAAAACATTTATTTGATCACATGTGCCTAATAACACCAGATACTTGTACCTTTAGTGCAATGTTCCGATCTAATTCCTTTTCTGTGCTGTTTATGAACTCTCTGGCATTATTGAGTGCTTTTTTATGCACTTCCATAATAGTGGCGATGTGTTTGTTCCAGTGCTCCTCCTCCTCACACATCTCAGATTTTCTTTTGTTGTCCAGTTCGTCCCTCAGCAGCTCCAACTTTCTTTTATATTTGTCTTCGACTTCTGTCAAAATAAAAACAAAGAATAATGACAACACAGTAGATTTTTAAAGAAGGACAAGGGTTAAAAATATCTCTTATTTACCTTTGAATTTCTTTTCCAAGCTCTCCCGTGTTTTATTTATTTCATCCTCATGTTTCTGTGAAATGCAAATTGAACTAGAGTTTGTACTGTTGCTTATATTAAAATATATTGCATTCATTCATTTGCATTAATTTTGCATTCATATTGCACTTATTGTTCATATTCATATCCTGTATATACTGCAAGCACTATATTATATATTGTCTTATACCTAAAGTTGATTCTATCTCTGCATATTTGTATTATAATATCCTACTGCTTTGCACTTTTGGTTAGATGTAATCTGCATTTCATTGTCTTGACAATAAAGTTGAATCACATCTAATATAATATAGTATAAGAGAATAATATTGGGATACAAAGAAAAAATGAAATCCATAGACTCTCAAGAGTAGGAGTGAGGTAGATTTTGTGCAAAGTACTCACTTTTCCAGTCTCTTTGACAAGGTTTTCATTGTCACGCTCCTGTATGTCGACCCTGATGGACATGATTTTATCATCAATTTCATTCTCTAACTCTGTTTGCTTTGTCTGCATCACCTCAGAGGAAGCTAATCTATCAGCTTTTTGCTCACAGACTGTGTTCTGATGTTCGCACAGAAGATGCTTCATCTTCTGTTTGTACACCTAGAATGGGACATAATGTGCAATTGTTAGATTATCTTTGCTTGCAAAAATTAGGATAACTTTCTATGAAACGTTCTTAAAATTTTGTAGGTACCAAAAAAGACTGAAGAATGACACCTAAGACAAAAAATATATCTAAAATTATTTATCAACACATTTATTTTGCGGTTTATCAGTATCTTGGTTTTATCAAAATAAATTCAGATTTGTAATCAGGAGGTAACTTTAGGACAGACAAGGACACAATGTACAAGTAAACAGGAAAATATCTTCAAAGTCAAGTTTAACAATATTTTATTTGACAATTCTGATCTGATTAACCACTACTTGTATGTACCAAATAAATGCAATGTCTCTTACAATGACCACTTAAACACAAGTGAATAGTAGGATGTCACAGGCAAAATTCAAATTCAGAAAATATTGTACGTGCAGGTGCATTTAAAGGACCTGTTACCTTAATCTCTATTTGATGGTGCTTCTGATCTTCATCCATGTCTCTGTCTAGGTTTGTCAGATCAGCTTTAGCCTCCTTCAGTTGTCTCTCAGTGACCTCCCAGAAGGTTTGAATCTTGTCCCGCTCCAGCTGAAAATAGTTTCGCTCCTCCCTCTCTCTATCAAGTTCTTCCCGAAGGCGTGCAATGTGCTCCTCCAGCTTTAACATGGAATTTATTTTAGTGTGCAGACATTATTGGGGTGTGAAGATATGTAATAAAACCTCCAGTGTATAGCACTCATGTGTGCCAGAGAGGAAACATTGGTTTATCACCGTGACCAAAATAGTCTACACAAATTGATGATACACTTCTAAAACTACAAGCTTCTTGTGTTGTTCATGTAAAAAAATCACTTTATGAAGAGAAGTGTTTTATTCCAAACATTCACTTTAAAACAAACCATCACACTTCAGCTCTGACCTGCTCTTTGGTCATCTCATCCTTGGTGAGGCCATCAATCAGTGTAGGCGTCTTTACCTTTGGAGGCTTTTTACTCGAGCCCTTGTTTTTGGGTGGCTGAAAAGTCAAATCAGGAAAACATTAACAGTGTGTCCTTGTAAACAGCTTAGTGATCTCAGTTTGTAACTATAACTTATAAATGAAACAATAGTGCAAGATCCATAAATGAAGCATTTTATAGAGTTGAAACACACACCATCAAAATGTTAGTTAGTCATAAGATACACAGATAAGCACTGGTGGGAAGTAGGAAAGTACATTTACACTGACATTACTCTGACAGATTTAGTTATTTATCAGATGAGGATTTCATAATCACACAAACAAATAAAAAATACAACAATATTTAGGATAAAAGCATCTTACATGTCTTCATGTCTTATACTGAGCATCTTGAAGCGGAATACTCCAAAAACTGAAAATATTACTTGTCAGAGCTTTGTTTTAGCTTCTTTCTTCTCCCATTATTCATATGATGAGCCCTTAGATGCATCTTGTATATAAAACTGTAATATGATGGCCCTCATCAAACTATCTCCACCACTATATGCGACAGTAACCTACTGCTATGAGTCATTATTAATACAGTAATGATGTCAGAAAAAAAACATAGATTTTTACTTTAATACTTCGTTTTGCTGCTAATCCTTGTGGGCTGGGGCTATTCATGCGGGGTTTTCATCATGATCGAGTATCTTTACATTGAATACTTCCTTCACTTTTTCTAACAGCCGACCTATATGTATCCAACAGGGTTAGCTAGTTAGCTTAGCACATACATTGACCAAGTTTAGACCCGACCCGGTTGGGATGTAACCCAGTTATTTTATGAACCGTTTTACTCACCATGGTTTATGAGTATGTATGTTGCCACAACGCCAAGTGTTTCTAAATCTCCCAAAAAAAAGAGGGAAGGGGGACAGTGAGACTAACAAGAGTCCACTTGTGTTTTTACACCGACACCACTGGTTGCCATAGTAACCTGTCAACAGAACCGGAAGAGGGCGCTCGTCACCAACATCCACTCAGTCAACAAGGACTGAGGTTCATTAATGTTTTAGCCCAAATTAATGCATTTCATACACTTTACAAAAACTACAGACCTCATGGTCTCTTTGCTCTACTTTCTTGTGTAGCTGCAGAAGTTTATGAGAAAATCACTTCCAATATTAGTAGATTATTGATGCTAGTAAATAGTTTTACCACTCCAAAACGTTAGGAGCATGTTAACAGGTATTGAAATTGGTAAGAAAACAACCCAGATGAATAAGTATTTTGGATTTTACTTTGGTGTCTGGCACCCAAAGTGGTCTACCCTCATGAAATTGCAAGACATCAAAAGAACAGGGCCAGTGTTCAGACTGTTCATATCACCTCATACCACAGGCTATTTGGCAGCTCAGTCTAGAAATATTCACATTTCTGTTCTACATTTGACAAATAAAATCCACTACAAGATTCTCTTTCCAAAGCAGAACTCATGTTTTTTTTTTCATAATCCTCCCTCTAAAAAAAAATAAAAATAAAAATCTGAGGGTATTTTACAAGAGTACACTGTTTATGTTTACCCAGGCTGGGCAGTAAAACTAATCTGAAAAAAAATAATCTCATTCTCAAATTTTTGAATTATAGAATTCAAATGCATTGACTTAATCTGTGTCCCACTACTACAATGAATAATAAAGTGCTTTATGTCACCTAGAAACAAGCCTAAAGACAAAAAGAGCAAGACATAAACATCCCTGCATGTTCAGAATTATGTCAGACTTTTTCCTGGGTCAAACTGTCCTCACAAAAGTTGCACAACAGGCAGACACACAAAGTGCTGTACTCTTCAATGCACCATTGTACATACTGTGTATTGAGCGCATTGAGGTTTGCAACATAACTAGACTGAAATGCAGCAATAATTAGGCTGAAATGTGGTGGACATGAACTATGACACTTTTTTAAATTCTAGAAGGCGTTTTTTTCCCCAACTGTTTTGTTCTACTCCTTTGATATTTTGTGCTTTCAGAATAAAACAAGGCAGCCACATATTAGAATTTAATTTGTTTTATGAGATAATCACTTAAAAACAATATTATATACATGATCTGGGATAAAAGTGGTCAACATAAATGTATGGTCAAACATTGAGCATGGGGATGTCAAAGCCCTCACGGAGGCCTTCATTCTCCTCCATGTTACAGGGGTGATCGAGTTCATTTGGGGTGGGAGACGGACGGAGGAGCGGAGGAAAAACTAGAAAGAACAAGGAACGCACAAGTGATACAAACATACTGTAAACAGAAATGGGCATTATATTTAAAGAAAAACACTGACGTGCACCTACCTTCGGAGGCCAGCTCTGTGAATATTTGTACTTTCTTAATCCCTGGAGAAATAAGTCAACATAATCATCAAACATTTACAGTTAAAGAAACCAAGAAGAATTTAATACCCACAGATGATTTTGAGGGATATGGAGCCAGAACACTACCTTTGGTGGGATCCAGTAAATCCCTCAGGTGTTTTGATAAATCTTGCACTGTGGAAAAAAATAGATTTGTTTTAAACACATGCATAAGATGCGATAACCTCCATGTCTACGTACATGTGAAAGGAAAAGGACAGAGGGACAAACACCAGGGTGATAAAACTGATCAGACAATTTTCAACAAGTTCACATGAAGGACACTAGTAAACTATAAAACTATCGTACCAGTAGTAATAGTGGTCATGTACTACTGACCTCATCAGTGATTAAACTATTCATTTTAAATCTTTTTTTTTGCACTGTCATCTGAATTTAATCACTGTCTAAAATCTTCTGGAACAGTGCTCTTCCTGTAAGTTTCCTAGTATTCTGGCCAGAATACATATAAAAAAAGACGCAACACTGTCTTTACTTTTCTGAATAGAATTTCTTAGATGTATTAAAGCGGCTGCATTCAAGTTAAACTGGAGAGTTACGCTGCTATTGTTGCCTTTCATCTTCAGAAACTAAAATGCAAAAGTACAAACTCTGAACTACTCACATCCAGCTGCATCAGGTCTGTTAGACTTTGCTCCATTAAATAATGATGACTGAAGAGACCGCAGTGTCGTTGGCTCAGATTTTGTGCCGTGGACGGTATTAACGGAAGACTGAGAAGGTGTGGTGCTGGTTTCTGTCTCGGCTGAGTTAGCCACCAGGGTCGCCATCATGGCACGCTGTAAGATTTCCTCAGGTGGTGGGACCGGCAGAACCACAGGGGCTGAGCTGTCAGAGTGTTTGTTAAGAAGCACAATATCTATGGGTCCATTGATGCTTTTCATATGGATCTGGTACTTTGTAGGGCTGTTCTGCACCTAAAAGCACACATAAGCATGACTTAATCAAGCAGTAAAAAATGTAAAAAAAATAAAAAAGAGTGTAATGCAGTTATATGTTACTTACAGCTTTAGGAATGGGAACATCTAGCTGTGTGCCATTAGGGGGTTGCACTGCCAAGATAGTGTGACCTGAAGGACCAACACAGTGAATTTTTTGGTGATTCGATGTAATTAGGTAATAAAAATGTTAAAAAAAAAAGAGTAGAGCTGCATCAAGTGACTCTTTTTTGTCTACTGGTAAATAAAACAATAGCTTGATTATCAATCGGTCTAAGTCAAAATTCTTTCAAATTACATTAATTTTCCATTTTTTTTTCTCCTCTTTGATCAAAGATTAAATATTTTTGGGCTGTAGAGCAAGGAAAACATTTAAGAACATTATTATGGAATATGAGAGACATTTACCTACTTTACAGACCAAACAATTAATCCACTAAAAAAATAATATATATGTGTGTGTGTGTGTGTGTGTGTATATATATATATATATATATATATATATATTTTTTTTTTTTTTTTTTTTTTTTTTTTTTTT
>JAPQRQ010000018.1:34472556-34500184 GCA_037367365.1 Apogon talboti | reverse complement strand
CAGAAGGTTACCTAGCAACACATAACAACACAACACATCCAACACATCCAAGTCCAACCATGACCACCTCGACTTGCGTTGGTACGCGAGGGCCCGTCATAACTGCTTGCAGTTACTAGTAGTATATTGACTTTAATCTTAGCCCTCGAATGCCTCTCTGAAAGTAAAGATAAACATCACAGCAACACTGACATATTATTTATCAAAATGACAATACTCACACTCGTCTTTGCTCCCATGTTGTGTTTTCTTCTGAAAAGAAAAACACAATGTGGGATTTTACCCATTTTTGCCTTTACACAAAAGCATAAGTGACATGCAGACCTTAAAAACAATATACACTTCAGGTTGGAGGTTTACATACACCTTGGCTACATGCATTCAGTTCTGAACACTTCCTTTTTCTATTTAATACCTTTGTTAGTTCAGTTAGCCTATTTCACTTAAATGATAGGAAATTTCCCTCAAAAGTTTACACACACTAAGTTCACAGTGACTTTTAAACAGCCTGGAAGCTCTGAAAATTGATGTCATGGTTTATAAATGTCAGGTTCACTCATTGTCACATTTGTGAGTCAGCTGGGGCGGCTGAGTTTTAATGCATTTAGTCAAGGTGAATGTACACATACTTCAATCCAGTTTCAATATAATTGTTTGTAAGTGTCCAGGTACAGAAGGATTTTGATAAACTTTTTGCTTCACTCTAGTGACACTGTGGGTGAGACTTACACCAACCTGTACTCAACTGTGAAGGACGTGTATCTGAAGCTGCTCTCATTGGGCCTTCGGGCTCTGGTCTACAACGGAGACACAGACATGGCCTGCAACTTCATGGGAGACCAATGGTTTGTGGAAGACCTTGGCCTACAGGTAAGAACCACAACATGAGGAGACAAATATAGTGTCTATTTATTTATTTATTACCACCAGCTGTGCATGTTAATTTTTCTGAAATGTTCCTAGCCCACTACTAAGTACCGGACCTGGCTTCATGAGGACCAGGTTGCCGGTTTCTATCAACAGTTCGGAAACATCACGTTCCTCACAGTTAAGGTGAGTGCTAGTGTGACGTTTTGCATCTGGAAGGAAATCAGAGTCTTTACAATATATATTTTTTACAAGGCAATAATGTACTGTATTCCATACAATAATGTATTCAATCTTTGATCTTATAAATATCAGGTGTTAAGTCATTAAATATTCTCAAATTTCACTTTGAAGGATTTTAATACAGATGCAAATTAACTTTATTGATTAGTAGGAGGACATTTTATTCATTTTTTTATTCATCTTCTATTTTTCCCATTGTTAATCTAAATCAAATTCAATTGGATTAAAAAAACATATCTACATTTCTTATGTTACAAAGCTTTAAATCCACTATTGAATCCGATACTGTCTTTGTTTTTTACTTTATGTACTCTTACTTCCTAGAACAACTTAGGAACTAGATAGTAAAAAAAGAGAAGTAGATAGATTAAAAATACATTAAGCAAACTCATCACAATAATCCTGTTCTTACATCAAATCTACCCCTGCACAGATCATACGTAGCCTCAGAAATAGTTATTGTGGTATAGAAAGTACTGAAAAGTAAATATTTGTAATAAAGAAATAATCTGTATTAAAATTAGTGACAACAAAAAAACTCATTTTCTCATCATGGAAATTATAAATTAATTCATCTGTTAAAAATAATCAAAAGCCAATTAATATTCCAAGAACGGTAATGAAAATGTCACGTTGAAGAGCTGAGTGAGTTTCTTCATCAAATCACAGGTGGTCTAATAACGTCAAAGCTGGACTACTTACCTTTTACTTGCAGTGTTAAATGTTATTAAAGTATTAAATGTGGGTATTGGATTGCCTGTGCAGTGTCATAAATACTGGTGTTGTGTGTGTTTAAGGGTGCGGGTCACATGGTTCCTCAGTGGGCTCCAGGGCCAGCGTTCCACATGTTCCAGTCGTTCATAACCAACGGTTCCTACTGAGTCACGGAGCTCACATCAGCTTCTGTGTCACACCTGCACTCATCACTTGGAAGAGGGTTTGTTTTTCTCAGGGAAAAGGACTATGAGGGCACGTAACTCATACTGAAATTAAATGATTAAACTTTTAGCTTCACAGGGAACTTTGATCGTAATTGGCCAAACATTTCCTCCAGGACAAAGGTCGGAGAGAACGGCTGTTTCATTGAATGTAGATCTGTTTCTAATTGGCTGACGTCTGTGAATTTTCTTTTTTTTAAATCTCTACCTAGTGATGCTCTTCCTGCTCTTAACTGAACCATCTGCAACTATTACAACTTCTGTAGGTGACTGGCTTCAATCTAATTTTTACTGAATGACAAATACTGTTTCATTTGATTAGATTTTAGCCAGTAAAGTCCTAAAACACCTTTTTTTAAACACCTTTTTGGTTTTATTTTGATGATTGCAAAATGATAAAGGGAAACTTTTCATAATAGTAACAAATAATACGAATCCAAAGTCAATGCTGGGACTTTTTCATTTTATATATAATTCACAACAAAAACTTCTTAAGTGTAAATAATCTGTATAAAATAAAACCTTTTTGTTTTTAACTTTGAGTGAAAATGCAAATGAATTAAGTAGCAGAAGGAGATTAATGTCACAATGATGATTCTTAAAGTGTGTGTATTAAATCTAACTTTGCCTCATTTGTCTTTTTATTGAATGGTATTAAAAACCGTCTGCGACACTTGGATTGTCAGATTTATTCACATGCCTTGATGATAAGTTATTCATTGGAACACAGTTTGGTTAAAAATTAAAACCCTCATTAAACTTCATGATTGCAAGTCACCATTCTGTGTAAAACAGTCGATTCATGAATAACAAATGCCTGAAAAGATGTGTACATCTCAACCCTGAAAGCTATAATGCAAATCAGACGAAGCAAAATCAGACAATATTAAATGGTTTTCAGCACCAAAAGAATAAAATTACATTAAAAAAAAAAGTCAAGTCATCTAAAGCATAAAATTACATCTCAGTATTAAACAATCAGCAGCTCGAAACATTGGTACTACTCAGTCACATGAAACAGTGATATTAAACAGACAATATCACTGTTTTCATCTGGTTTCCTTCCCTTTCTCGAATCAGTACGTCGATGCGTTAAGTCAGACATGATTAACCACTGATCTGAAGAATGGTCCCTTTTCATTCCTTCATATCCACAAACAACACCTAATATTGCTGGGTTTTAGAAAAAAAACTCTGACAAATAATAAAAACAAAAGGCTGCCAGGTCTTCACTTACAAATATTGATGAGAACGTCTCCATAATTAATGATTCAAGTCATTAGAGAAATGTAAAAACAAAGCATGGAGGACCACAATTTAGTCCTCATTACCATGTCAGCCTTAACATTTGAACATTTCTCTTACTGTACATGTTTTCTGCATTTGAAGCTTTGCCACAAAAAACGAATTATTTATATATCACCTGAACTAAACTAAACACATTGAAAACTAAAAAAAAAAAAAAAAAAAGGCTGTGTACACTTTGGTTTTAGGCAACAAAAAAACTTGACAACATGTGCATTTCCCCACCAACAGCAGTGACAACCCTCTAACCTCACTTCACATCATCACATTCATCAAACATACATAGTGGTATTTTTACATTCTGTTTTCCTTGTTTGTTGTGGTCATCCTGCAGATCTGTGCACCGCTGTGGGGAGTTTCAGCTCACGATAACTAACCTGAACATTTTTAAAAGGTAATAATGAGCTGAACTCACTAATCTCTGATGTGATTCCCTTGTGAAAGAGTTAACTTGTCTTTGAAGAAGGAACAAAGCTCTTATTTATGGATAAACAACATTTCCATCAAGTCTGAACTTGGACTAGACCTGGGAACGGCAGCGTGTCATTGTCAATGATAGACATTTACTGCGACATGCAAATTAAAATACACAAATTGGTACAATTTCAGTTCCAAAATCAATTTGATTTCAAGACCATTTCTGTATAAAGTCCCTCAGCTCTTGTAAACAGGCCAGGAATATGTCACCTGTACAGGATCCGCAGATCAGGGAGTCCATGTGTGTCCCTGTGGAATGGCTTCACTGTCAAACACCACTTTGACACAAGTTAAAAGCAGATAGGAAACATAAAAACATGCGGTTTAAACGTCACAGGAAATGAACTGAGAGTCAGAGTCACAGAAGTTACTTTGTACTGAAGTGTGTTTGACTCGTCCCAGACTGAGTGATGAGTTTTAACTTAGTCTGAAGCAGTCGTGTGACATGTCCAAGAGGTCTCGACTATTACAGTCAGTGTCATGAGATCCCGCTCCGTCTTATCCAGTTGTTCAGAATAGCAGCGCAGGCCTGAGCACCCCCCTCTGTCTTTAATACAAGGGCGCTGCTGTCTCCAGCAAACATGTCTGTTTTAGCTGGTGACGTCCTGATAGATGGAGTTTGTTGTAGTGAGGCCAAAGATGAAAGCTCCGGTTGTAACCATGACAACACCGAACACTACCAGTCCATGCCAACTGTAAACAAAGAAGCAATATTGGAGACAATAAGCAAAGTGAAATCTGCTTTTATCATGTTTTATATTGATATTGGGTCAAATGTCTAATGCATTAGGGCTGCTCAAACCGAACACCATACTCTGTCTCTTAAGAATAAAACCTACAACTTATTATTATTGATTACTATTCTGATCAAGCTACTTTCATGAAATGCATCCCGAATCCAACAAACAGCCCAGAACCAGAAACGGTTCAGTTAGTTACAAATAGAGGCACATCCTGGCAGGACTGAAGCTGTACATTTTGTTTTGGTTTCACTATGAGTTCAGCAATTGGTAGATTATCTACACAAGTTACACTGGTCTAGACTACACTTTGGTTTTAATCTAAAAAGGTTAACAATTTGACTTTTAGTATGATTTCAGGAATTAAACATATCAACACAGCTGCTGAATTTTCAGTCAATGAACTAAATGACATCATTTCAACTATAATTTCTCCACTCTTTTTTAGTTTCTGTCAAATATCTTAGTTTCATATGAGACGGTGAAAAACAGTTAAAGTCTGTAAGAACTGTCATGTAAAAGAATAGAAGGAAAAAAAACCCAGAAACATAAATCAGAAGAGATTCTATACATCTCTGTCTGTTGAGTGTGTATCAGGCAACAGTTCAACACTAGTGTTAATGCATTCATGTCTAATACTGACCAAATACTGTTAATTCAATTTTATATCACATTTAAAAGACACTTCTGATGAAACAGACATCCAATAATAAGCAGTGTCTCACCTGGCAGATCGACTGTCTGTCTCTGACAGTTTGGCTTGCATCAGACACAAACCTATTGGAGACATTGGAACAAAACGTTAGAGCGCGACAGTAAAATTGATCAAAAATCTATAATGAGTACAAAACAAAAGGGCAGAATTACCCGGAAACACAAAGATAAAGCAGGCTGCCAGTCCTCCGATGAGTGAGATCACCCGACCAATATCTGGGATGAAGAGGGCCAGGACGAGGGTGACGACAAACCAGACCAGCGTCTGCAGGATCCTCCGCCTCTGCTCACGCCGAACACACACTTCCACTTGTTCACCTTGAAAACGCAGCCAAAGTCCTTCGATAACAGCCCTGGAAGGACATGAGCACGGCAGAAAATGAGTAAATAAGACAACATTTACTCCGATACTTTCCTTTATACAGCTTTATGTTTCCACTTCTCAGAGGTAATTATTGTGGGTTTTTTTTATTCCACTACATTTGTGTCACAGCTTTAATTACTTTTCAGACTTTTCCATCTCCTTCCTATCCTATGAAAACCATTTATCTCCAAAAGTGTTGATTATGTTTGTAATAAACTGAAGGATGAAGTGTTGTATCGCCAAATTTCTCAAGTGGTAGGTTCATGACCCAAAAGTGTGTGGTTTATAAAAAGAGTGTTTAGGCAGCGTTTTATTCCTTTAAATGCAGTCTGATGCTTGACTGGACCGTGTTAATAGATGTGTCAGAGTTTCTGGGCTTTGACCGTGGTAAATCGAACATTTATTGAAAGATGTTTATGGGCAAGATGTGGTGTGAATATGACCCTGAATAAATTAAATATGGATTTACAAACAGTGGAAAAAAAGGCACTGAAACCCAAGTGTGTGTTGGAGGTAAACGATCAAGACTGAAATGATATTTAGAAATGTGCACCGTTTTCACACATCCAGTTATTAATGCGGTGAAAACTCAAATGTGCCGTCAAACTATGTATTATTAGTCACGTCTGTAAATTATGATTTTAAAGAAACCTAAAATAACATTGACTATGTGCTTACAAGTCAATTTTTGATGAATACACTTGCTTGGTTTGAATAATAGAAAAGTGAGTTGTAACTTGATGACCACAAGAAATAGTAGGTCCTGATAAAAGAGCCATTGAGAACCACTGCTTTATGGGAGAAAATTCTCCTCCTTATGACAAATCTAACTTTCAGAAAATGCAATGTCACCAAACAAAAACCAGGCCTGTTTTCTCATTAGAGTTGACTTTTAATACATATGTGAGCCTACCATGACAGTGATGCTATAACAGGGTCTCTGCGGGTTTCAACAAGTCAAATTTAAGACTTTTTAAGACCATAATGAATACAATTTAAGACTAATTTCACATCCATACTGGCAAAAAAAGTACAATAGCATCTTCAAAACTTTTAAATATTTTAAAGCGAGATTGAAGTTTACGCATTTGTTTTAAATAAAAGTAGCATTAATACATTTTTAAGACCTTTCAAAATCGTATTTAAGACATTTTATGATATTTTAAGAGAATTTTAGACATTTTAAGGCCTTAAATTAAAATTATTGGATTTTAGACATTTTAATACTTTTTTTAGACCCCGCGGATACCCTGTATAAACATATGATAATCAGATGTAGATTAAACTACCAACAGTGTATAAAGTAGTTACAATAGCTCCACCTTAAACATGTGCAGAGGTAAAATTAATAGAAGAAACAAACTTACTTTTTAAGTATATTTTGCTGATAAAACGTTATTTGTAAAGGTTCTGTGATATTTCCTCCATCTCTGCTAAATACTGTTACTGTAGAACATGTCCCCTGGTTTTAACTGAAGGAACTGAAACACGATATAAACTCTATTAACCTATTTTTACATGTTCTTTTTGTAGAGGTTGGACGGTATGTTAGGAATGAAGGAAGAAAGTGATGACAAGCAAAACCTGTTTAAATGTTCAAAAGAGCACCTGACTAAATTTTTAAGACATTGAAACCAGATCAGTTTTTTTATGCTATCCATTTGTAGAAACAGATAAATATGTAGCACATCAAATCAGGTAAGTCAAAGCTGAAAAAGACATCAGAGGGGTGACAGACTGCTTCATTCATCTTACCTTCCACAGAAGTGTAGAATTGGGTAGGAAGTGACCACACAGATGACAATGAAAGCTCTTGCGATGGCCACAGCAATGTCATTGGGAGGATATGACATCAACACATCCTGACTCACACTGGAGCCAAATGTCAGGTAGCCACAAACGCCTGATCAACAAAACACACACTCAGGCACGACAGTACTGACAATAATAATAATAATAATAACAACAACAATAACAAGAAGAAGAAATAATAATAATAATAACAAGAAATAATAATAATAATAATAACAAGAAATAATAATAATAATAATAATAATAATAACAAGAAATAATAATAATAATAATAATAATAATAATAATAATAATAATAATAGTGTTTGCTGTCAGAATCATAAAGGCTTTTTACAAGCAGCTCCCAAACTTCTAAACATCTTTATACAGACGTCCTACTGTGTGTGTATATACACAAAGTATCAGACACACACAGTGACAATACCTGTTCCCGTGTAAACAAAGAGGCAGATAATCATGCTGAGCGTCACAACAACTCCCCAGGGTTTGATCTCTTTCCTGCTCATGCTGTTGAAGACCGGCACACAGCTGACATGACACTGTAGCAGAGATAATTGAAAAAGATTTTCCTAAACACTGAGCTTGGTGCATAATAAAAAGCACATCATTTTCAACCTCTTAGATGCTAAACAAATGAAGAGATACCTGAAAACCAAAGCATATGGTGGGCATGGCATTGAACACTGCAGTCCAGGAAGCAGAACTGTAACAAACACAATGATTTAGCAAATCAGGCACAGCAAGATGGCAAAGATGCTTGATGTTTATGTGACAATGATCAACAAACGATGCTGAAATATCTTCTGAAAGCTTTAAAAAAAAAAAACAACAACAACAAAAAAAAAACATTAAGAGCTAAATAAAACAAATACTATATGTGAAGGGCTCACCTTGGAGATATAAAGCCTGGCATGACCTCTTTATCAGGCCAGATGTACTTAATGATGACCACTATGGTAACGTACCAGGTCCCCATTACACTCAGGGCACTATAATGATGGAACAGACAATTCAGACACGATTATCATGCAAATTACAGGCAACAAAAAAATATCCAGTTCTTGCAAACTAACATTTTGGACATTTGTACCTGGCATATTTCTGAAAGCCGATCTCTTTGGGGATGGACAGAGGGAGAATAACCAGAACTGCAGTAACAACGATGGTAAACTTGCGGTCAGTGTACCAGTACTCACTGACAGTACCATCTGCAGCTGCAATCACTACAACACAAAACAAAGATAAGACATGAAATTTGAAGGAAAAATCCAAATGAGAACAGAGAGCTACAATGGGAGTTAACTGTCGACTGGTGTACACACGGCAGACCTAAAGTAAAGCAGGTAACTAAAGTCACAACTTCTTCATTTATTTTATTTTTAACAGCTGAAAGGTCACAGTCAATCTGAAAAACGGTCAGGAAGCAGGATTTCTACACTGTCAGCATGTCCATGCGTGTAAAAGTATGAGTGACTCACATGAGGCCAGGAGACACTTATTAAACTAAAAAGCTGAGTAGTGTCATCCTCGATGCTCTTTGGCCTCGTCAAGGATGGTTCAACCTTGTTTAAGGGCATTAAACACAACTACATAACAACTTCCTGTGTTCCAACACACAGATCACAGCTAAATGTTGGTCAAAAAAAACCCAAAACCCAAAGTAATTGTATCAAAAAATATTGATGTTAATTTACAACAAACATCTGAAACTAGCACATTGACCCATGGGGAACCACAGCTTCTAGAATCTAGATCCTCTGATACAGTTCATTCCTTTACTTTCTTTACTTTCTTGGTAAATTCCACTGGCATTTTCAGTTGAATAACCTCTCAGCTGGCATGTCCGTTTTTGCACATGAACTTTGACACCATGGCAACGTGGCCCTATTATCTGTTGCTAGGTAACCCACTTTAATGATGATTCTATGATTCAATGTGATTGTAAGGCAACTGTATTCCAAAATTACTAATATCTCCCAAAATATTTGTCCTGTCAGCTTGCCGTTTTCGCCAGTCTGATTCTTGACCCAAAATACATAAGTACTCCAAAAGGCAAAGGCCAGCTCTGTCCGCCTATTCAGTTCTAAAGCGGATACACATACATGCATGAACACAGAGCCACTTGGCTTTTAATATATAGATACAGTATTTAGATCTATTAAAGATACTAAAGAAACATGACCTATTTTCCATCACCATTAAGTAAATGTAAACTGTCTCTATACATGTAACACCATAAAACTCATACTCACAGCGATCCAGCTGATCTCCAATGACAATAAAGAAAGCAATGCAGGTGCCAAAGGTGTAGATAGCAATGGCTACTTCACATAAAACTCCAGTGACTTTCCCACATGTGGCACGAACAACCTCCTGGTAGGTGCTTTCATTACTGACCTGAAGAAAACACATAAACACAAGTAAAAAAAAAAAAAAGAAATTAAAGTAACTTTTTCAGATAAAGGAACAGTCCTCTAAATGTTCAACTACTCATCATGTGCCCATAGTCTTTGCTGACAATAGTGAAACCAGTGTCATCTGCTCATAAAGCTCTTAAGGTTCAAGACATAGGAAGTTCTATAGTAACACAGTGGCCAAAAAGCAGAAGTAGATTTACAGCAAATGTCAAGTCAGACTTCAGATAAGTTCCTGAAGTTAAATATTTAAATCAAATAAAACTAATTTGTCAGCCATCTGGGAAAAAAAGTCCTTGCATTGAGGCATTTTGTAAAAATAACACTGGTTTTATACAACTGCAGTTCATGGGCAGAGTATTAGTATCTTATGTAAAACACACTCAGAGTCAGTAATTCTCTTGGTCATGCATTCTTGAATAAAGACTTTTTCACCCATCTCATAAAGCTGCATTTTAACACATACGAATGATTCAGGAATCATTCATAAGACACGCTAAAAACACAAATAGACAAAACTAAAAGTTAATGCAATTGTAGTGGCTCCATTTTCTTTGTATTTTAATGTATAAACACACTGTATGTCACTAAGCTGCCTGTCTTCAGGAAGTGAAAGCCTGGGATAAAACCACTGAAATGAGATCCTTTTACAAGAGATTGCTCCAGTAATAGCACCACCAAGGAAGGAGCACTTTGAAGAGAGATCAGTGTTGTCAGATATGAGAGCTATGGTAGAGACTGGAGACGAAAAAAATAGAGACAAGTGAGTGATGAAAATGAAGCCAGAATTTGAAGTCTCACTAACCTGGGAGCAGTAGCCGAGGATCACCAACCCACTGATAATGAAGATCAGCATAAACTGCAACAAAATAGACAGAAAGCATCACATTGTAGTTCCCATTTTATCACAGTATGTTGACTTCTGACTCGAAGTTAGAGACTGGTTTCAAACATCACATTGAGCTCAGATTTTTCTCATTTAATTGACTCAAAGGTGAACTGGTATGCTCACCATTTGAAGCATCACTCCTGCTGTTACTCCTCCAGCCATACTGAAGGCTGCCGGGAAATTAAGTAGACCTGCTCCCAGTGCTGCATTGACAACAATGAAAACAGCTCCTATACACGACACACCACCGCTCCTCCGGTTCGTCCCAAGGTGTTGGACAGAATCCACACTGGGACTCTGCAGGAGCCATGCTCTCTCACCAGAGTCATTACTGCCAACACCAGCCCAGTCCTCAACATCGGTGTTAATCGCCATGAGTCTGTGGGCTCAAGCTTTGCCACCAAAGCTTTAAACTCCAAGTCAATGAAAAATTTGTCAGAGTATATGCGTGAAGGGACACCAAATCACACAGCTGAAATTTTTCCAGTGTTTTTAATTCCACAAGAGTCGGAGGGTTGCAAGTAGTTTGGTGTTTTAATCACAGAGCCATTCAGTGATCTGTAACAAAAAAAAAAAAATCACGTTTCATTTAGAGATGTCCACACTGAGGAAAAAAAACTGAGCATAAATTACTAGAGCGTAGTTTGTTTTTTTTTCCTAGTTTAGTTAAGTATTATTGTCATGCACATGCCATGCTTTAATTCTGTTTCCTTCATAGAAATGTTTATTCTGAAACATTTGCCTAGTGAATATACTTTAATCATAACATCAATCTGCTTAGTATTTTTTAGTTTAATATTTGAGGGAGGTGAAAAGGATTTATTTTTCCTCCTAGATGTACATAAATATGTTGGCAACAATAAACAATAATTTTTACAGATAGTACTGTATGGGTGTCAGTATTGCAGTCGATTCATTGTATGTGGATTTCATACCTTTAAGACAAACATGTTGTCTTCTTAAAAGGAGTCACTTCACATCAGCCAGGAAACCTGTAAAAGGGGAATAAAGACTAGTCAGGAACCAAATCCAGAATTAATATTGATCAAAAAAAGAGGCTTACAAATACTGTGGAGTTAGTAACAATGTTTACTTGTGAAAGCCAGCTAGCTAGAAAGAAATTGGGCAAATTGGTCGAAACCAGCCATCATTTTTACATCCACAGTGTGTCTTTGAGTCTCTAATTAAATCACTGACTAATCAATCACGTTCACTTCAAAGACTACGGAAACTGTGGAAGAAGTGAAGCTAACTAGAGACAAGTGAGGCTACTGATGATGTCCAGTTGACCTCAATTTACACAGCCAGACCTTCAGATAGAAAATGGGGGCTTAGCCATTTACTTTATAATTCTAGTGTTTTTCTCTTTGCTAACGCGGTATTACCTGGTGTATTACTACGAGATGTTACCAGGTGTCACCAGGAGTCACTGCTTTGTTATTCAGTGTCCCACAAAAAGCTAGCTAACCATCGTTATATCTAGCTAAACACCAAACAGTAATAGAGGCAACCTTACAGCGCATACAGCACATATTCAAATATATCAGCGCATTTTACCTTCGCTGTGTATTCGTTGATGGTTTCTGATCCTTAGACGATAAAATGCTGACGGTTATCCACGGCAGCTTCAGTTAAATAGCCTCCACCGCAGAAAATGACTGGGCTGTCTGTGTTTTGGTCATGAAGAGCGCAGAGAAGCATGTGACCACTGCTCATGTGACAGTGATTATGGGTAATGTAGTACTCCGTGATTATATCATCGCCCTGGAATTAGTTCCGTTAAATTCATTATAAAATCCCTTATTTAGTTTTTAGGTGCACTGAAAAAAAATAAGAGCACGTGTATAAGGTGATATTTGATCATTTGACACAATTCTTAATTACTATACAAGTCTAATAAATGGAGCCTGTTGTTGGTGACTTTTATTCATTTGTAGCTTTCTTCCTCCCTTTATATTTATCAGTTGTTAAACTTAACGTTTTGTTTATTTGCACATATTCGCGAGGTTTTATATACTTAAAATTATTTCTATAATAAAAAAAATATTTTCTATTATTTCTGAAAAAAATGCTTGTACTCCATGACCTTTATATTGACGATGTTGATTATATTAATGAATTAATTTTTGAAACAAGTCATGGAGTAATTTACAGTATATCTCAGAAATATTATCTTTGGTTGTTCTGATTTTACATATGTGAATACGGTCTTAAATGATAAAATCTTCTGAATATAATTCCGTGACATGTAAGTTTTGTTGTATTCAACTTATTTAGTTCAATTATTTTCTGTCTCGTGAAGTTTTCCTCACTTAATATTTTCAAGTCTCCATCTTCATAAATCAGATTTAATGCAGATGTGTCATTTGAAACCTTTAGATAATAGGTTTTCACGAATATAACCATCAGCAAAACATAGTATAAAGTTCCATTTTCTAAAATTTGCCAGGGATATGTATAATTTAACATGTAATAAGTTACAAGCATCCTTATAATGTATTTATACCAAATATCTGTACACATATCCACTAAATGTATCATATTTTGTCATCCTATTCAGGTAGTCTGACTACAACTAGACAGGGGCTTCAACATTAAATACATCTTTTACTAATATGACTTCTGAAAATAATGCATTACTCATTTTGAATTTAAAAACTATTACATTTCCCAGACATTATACATAAAGTTAATTCCATCATCAATGGAACACATGTGGAAAAATAAGCAAAACCAGGTAATTTCTCTAGGATTTATTTTTTGTTCAATAAGGTACATGACCAATGATCCACTGTTTTATGACAGAATGTAAAACATGGAGGCAAAGTGCCAAGTTTCAGAAATGAACAGATTTGAAGGAAATGCCACATTCCCAAATGCCATCTGTACGTTATAGTCCTCATGATGTACAGTTTCATACATTGAACCATGATGTTAGAATGACTGAACAGCAAGTGTTTATTTCATGAACTGTCTTCATTCCACGCAGGTACCCCACTCATGTTCAGCCACACAGAGACATTCGTATTGATATGAGCAAACACAAAGACTCTGTATGAAAAATTAAAACAGGGCATTCGATTTGGGGCGTGAGTAAAGTATAAAAACATTTTTCTGTGCTGGAATTCATATTTATTTATCACTTTTCTTTACTGAGTTTAACTCTTTTGGTCTGTGTGCTTGTTGAAATGAACATTATAAAGGACTGTGAAATTGCTGCCATGCAACCAACCCCCAAAACTAATTCATACTGTAAAAGTACTGAATAAAAGGACGACATTTTAAAGAGATTTCAGGTGATTATATTACGGAAATTTGAGAAGTTGTGATGAACGACCAGAGATAAGCCAGATGTTAACAGATAAACCCGCCCGGTTGACCAACACCTGTGAATACAGTAAAGCCAAATTAAGTCAACTTAATCTTGAGAAATACAGTGCCTTACCACTTATAAAGTGCTAGAACTCCACCACTAAATTTAAGAAAAAAAAAAAATAAATCACATTTTCTACAGGCTTTCACATAGCATCACAGATCTCAACTGAGTCTATCGTCACCCTGACTTCAGTTATTAATGATTTATAGCGAGTGAGCCCACTGAGGATAAATGTGCATATTTAGGGTGAATGCTAACGCACAGTCAACAGATGTTTACAAAAAATAAATAAGCAAAGAGGAGACATCAGCTCAGTCACAAGACCAGAGAATCATGCCTTTCATAGCTTTACAGGGGTCTTTCTCAGCGAACCGTAAAAGTAAAGGGTGACTGGAAACTAAAACTTTAAAGCAGCAACCATTCCAACTGGGACAAAGTTGAAATTAAGATGAAATCCAATCAAGAAAATGTAACTAAATATTGAGCTCTTGTCTAAGGTGGAAAAGAGGAGACGGAACAGATGACACATGAACTCCTCTTGAACACTGCTGCAGTGATTCCGTAGCTCTGCTGGAAGGATCCACTCTACTTGGTGACGGCATGGATCCCGTGTGCCAGGTATCCCACGTTCCCAGAGGACACGCCAGCCATGGAAATTCTGCCATCCTTGGTCATGTACACAGAGTACTCCTTGGTCAGGCGTTCAACCTGCAGGGAAAAAGTAAATGATTCAGGACTTTAGCGTAGAAGCTCTTTAACAGAAAATAGAAAAAGGACACCACCACAGAAATATGTTAAGTCATGGTCTCTTAGAATGTGTTCATGTCGTCTATGTGCTACTGAGTAAAAGAAAGGTTTTGCTTTTTTTTTTTTTTTTTTATGATGACTTATTAATAGCTTGTAGAATAACAGCCAATTATTGTCATTTTTCAGATTAGAGCTAACGAAGGCCTCTTTTTATTGTTTCTTTGTAAGAAACAATAAAAAGAACGATCAATGGCCCTATAAAAGACAAATCTATTAAAAAGCAGAAAGTTACAAATAACTTTAATGCAAAAGCTTTACTTTATGATTGTGTTTTGATTTTATAGGCATCAGGAAAATTGCTGTATTACCACATTTAATGCTGGGAATAATAGAAAGGACCTGTTTTGGTAAAACATCTTTTTCAGAATAATGAACAAATGCAAGAAATCAAAAAGAACCATTATTTTCTTTCTTAGGCTCAACGGTTTTACACAAATCAAATACACAAATAGTCACCCATATTCTTGCTATTAATAATTTATTCCCTCATTATGATACAGATATTTTCTTACCCTTTCCAAACATCTTCATAAGTTGTGCATCTTGCTATTCTTGATGTGGTAATTTAATGTTATTTTTCTATCATTCTTCAATAAAGTCAAAGACTGGGATGTCCTTCTGTACCTGTTCAGGTTTGAGGCCTGTGAAGCAAAACATCCCGATCTGGTCGATGACGTGCTGCCAGTTGTGGGTGGAGCCCTCCTTCTTCAGACCGTCAACCAGCTGCTCTCTCATCTTGATGATACGGTTGGCCATTCCATGGACCTCCTCCAACCTGCAACAAAAGACCAGGGGGAAAACACATCAGGCATGATACATTTTTGCAAAAATCAGCACGTATTCTCTGTATAATGTCTGTTTTTAATTGGCAGTTCATACCACAGCGCGCGCAGCTCCGGTGTGTTGAGGATAGTTGTTGCGATTCTGGCGCCGTTCATTGGTGGGTTGGAATAAATTGGCCTAATGAGAATCTTAAGCTGAGACTCCACTCTCTTTGCCTCATCAACATCCTTACACACCACAGTGAAGCCTCCCACACGTTCACCTGTGAATATCAACAAAATGTACTTATTTTGTGTCTGGGGGGGGCAGGGGGACTCATATCTGTTAAAACAAGACATGTTTGAGAAACGTCAAAGTTGTCAGTACTTTTAAAAAGTTTTCAAAGCCTGTTAAAACACGAATGTCCACTGGGTGGTGGTAAAACACCAAGTAAGGCTCAGACAGTCATGAAGATTTTCATTCATGAAGTCTCATTCATTCATGAAGACAATTAGTGAGTTTAAATGTATTTTAATTTAAAGGTTTTTAATTCAGCTTTAAGCAAACATCGAATGAAATTATACCTCAAAATGACCAAATTCATATTTAGAGCCTGTCCAGCACCAGTGGACATTACTGTACATTTATACATTTGATTAGGTCAAATCAGAGGTAGTGAATTGTGACTGACCATAGAGACCCATGTTCTTGGCGAATGACTGGGACAGCACAATATTGTGACCCTGTTCAATGAAGTGGCGAACAGCCCAGGCGTCACGGTCAATGTCTCCACTGGCGAAGCCCTGATAAGCCATGTCAAAGAACACCAGCAGGTTCCTTTTCTAAAAGGTGAAAACAAAGGAGTCAAACATCAGACGCAGACAAGAGGTCAATTACCTGTCAAGTGATAACAGCCAGATACAGTACAGTCATTATCAGCTGTGGCTTTTGAACCTTTTAAACACGGTCTGATTTTGAAATAAAGAATGCATTTTCCTGGGAGTCTAACTACATCTAGTGATTTATTTCATCACTTATTTAATCTGCTGATTATCTTTCTGATTAAGTCAATTGATCCTTTGGTCTATACAATGAAATAATAAACCCATGACACCAGGTCATGTCCTCAAATTTCTGTGGGTTAAACACAAATAATATAAAACCTTTAACAGCAGAAGCTGGAGTCAGAATATTTTGGTTCAGTTAAAGGAATAAAGTAAATTTGAAGCCAGTTACCTGTTATTATCTCTCCCCTCCACTGCTTTACTGAAATCATCACTACTCACTTTTGCAAGTTCCGCGATCTCCTTCCACTGCTCAGGCTTGGGGTCGACACCGGTGGGGTTGTGGGCACAGGCGTGCAACAAGATCACGCTCTGCTCTGGGATTTTCTGTGACATAAGAGACAAATTCATGTCTGTTAAAGAAATAAAAATGACCTCCATTAACTTCACTGTCCAGCATAAATAAACTGATGACAAAAAAAAATACAAAAACAAAAAATACAAATTTGCTGAAGTGGAAAACCTGTATGACTCAAACATTATACGGGAAACAATTGACAGCTCTGCACATAACTACATAAAGAGTCAAGACTGTATCTCCTGTGATTTCAGATCATATAGGAGGTAGAAATTGAGGATGTTAGTTTAAGTTTTCAATGAGGATGCTCTAAAATCCCTCTAACAACGTAACAGATCAGACTACCTGTCACATGACTTACAGAGATGTCCTCGAGAGCCCCTTTGAAGTCAAAGCCACAAGTGGACGGGTCGTAGTATCGGTATGCTTTCAGCTGCATGCCAGCGTCTCTGAAGATGGGTGTGTGGTTTCCCCAGGATGGTTTGGGCAGGTATACGTCACGGGGACCTCCATGGAAACGAGACTATGCCACAAGGAAATTATTAAATTAGGACACATGAACAGCATAAATATTTGTTTGCCAAATGACAGATAAACAAGGACCTCACCAAAAAGTTAGCTCCAATGCGCAGAGATCCAGTTCCCGAGATGGTCTGGACAGTGATGCTCTGTTGAGAAATGATGAGACGAGTGCATGTTGAGGTGACAACGGTTGTTCCCGCTGAACATGATAGGGTCCCCTTACATTAAATTCATTTATCTTTCAAATTTACTTACCCTGCCCGTCTTCAGGACCTCATTATCAGAACCAAGAGCCAGCTGGGCACAGGCCTTGGAAAATTCTCCCAAACCACCGATGGGAAGGTACTCCTTATCCAGCTGTTTGGCTGCAATCAGAGCCTCTGCCTACAGGAGGAGACAAATGCAACGAGGAAAGAAACTGATTAACAACACATTGATTTTACAACATTGTTAATAAAAAAATTCAAAGTAGTAGTGTTATCTGTAATTTACAGGTGGAATATGCATGTTTGTGAGGAGCACAGACTTATCATCAGCCACAAAAACACAACTGACCACATTCATCCTCAGTACAGCCGGCTTGAGCAAACACTAACATAGACCCACCACTGGTAGTTTCTGGCCCCATAGCAGGATCTGGCTTAGGGCCCCCCTGAGGTTAAGGCCATTTCTGGTCATGGTACAAATCAATTTGGGAGGTATTCTGAGGTCATTTCCCCCACTGCTAAACTGGAACTAACAGTCCCTCCCTACCTGCTAAATCTCATTTTAACTCGTGGTAATGGAGGTGAACAGCTCTTCTCTCTGAAGTCATTACTATAACACATTAAGGTACCTTGCGGACACAGCTGAGCACAAATGGCTTTCCCTGGTCGTCCCTGTAGGCTCCCACACCCAAGTTCATCTTCTTGGGGTTGGTGTCCTTCTTGAAGGCCTCGGTCACCCCCAGGATGGGATCAGGGGGACCCATCTGCACGCCACCCCACCATGAGCTGCAAAGACAAAATCAGCTGAATAAAAGTAGTGACAAGACCTGAGAGTGGATGAAGTAAATACCACTAATATCACTGTGCAGTAATAAAATGTACTGCTTCTTTAGATTTTGTGGCCTCAGCTGACACTGATGTAATAACCATATTAGCCATGGCCCTGCAACAAACTGGACACTAATGCTGAGCTTAACTACTCATGTGATCTGAAGATACTACACTGACCTAGAGACACATGTACAACACATGCTCAGTGGGCACCAGTTTCATGCAACAAACATTTTAATCCATTGAGAAAGTCCAGAGTCTAAAACCACAGCTTGAGGTTAACAGAGCAGAAGTTCCATAATATTCCTGAAACTGCTGCTGTTTAATAAAACACTATTATCTTGTTATTAAATTGCCTTAATTTAGTTCTGTGTGAGAAGTCATATGTCACACATCTGCATGTAGTTCACCATTTATTGTTGTTTTTGTGCCACATTTTCCTAAAAGGCAGCCCTACACATTCAACAAACTAATAACACTGTAACAGATACAAAACATTTTTGATTGAAAATAGTCACTGATAACTTGTTAGTATTAAAGACTGTTTAGAGCTGTTCTAAATTCAAACAGATGATAATAAAAAGACCTCAGGAAAATTATACCTGAACCAAATAAAACCAGCGTAAATGAGTAAATGCAGAATGAAAATGTGTTTCACATTACACACCCTGACCTGTTGGCCTTAGGTAATACGTCACTGACCACGAAGTCCAAAACAAATTATGTGCATAGTTGTGGTTTACACTGTGTGCTTGGATTAGAACCACTGAAGACTTGTGACATGCAACAAATCACGCTCACAAGCTTAAAATAAATGTAAATCTATGCTACAAAATAACAAAAAACACAAAATCCCACCTCTAATGAAGAAAGGAACAGTGAAGTAGATCACAGTGTACTGGTGACTTTACTACTAATTATGAAGTTAGTTTGTCATTGTGAGTTATTACTAGCAAGACTGTAACCTTCAGATTAATAAAATTAGATATGTGGTCACACGTCCCCTTCAGAAACAAGGGTTATTGCATGTCGGGACCTTCACTACGCTGCTACTCACATATTGTCTCAGGTTTCTTATACTTTCTAAACCCTTCAAAGTTTGTGGCTAAATTTAGCCCTGAACACTTTGCAAAGGCCAAAAGTCTCCATTCACCTACTAATCCTGACAAATGATAGAATTATATAATTCAGATTATTTTAATGAAGAAATCATATATTTAATACATAAACGGTGAGCAGTATTAAATATCTGATAATAATAACGGTATTTGCTAAGTCACACCTTACAGTTGTGCCTTGAATATAATTGTGTTTAATCCACACACTCTAGTACACCAGAGAGTAGATAATACAAAGCACCATTTTGCAGTGTCATGCAATCAAAAACAAAACCCCTCAAAGGCATACAACCTCTGTTCAGGTTGTAATGATCAGACTGTATTATTTGTAACTCTAATTTTGGCTTTAGTTTTTGAAAATTACTATACGTTACTGTATGTGATTCTGTGTGCGATTAGACTTTCGATCTTAGAGTTAAAACATATTCATATATCATAAAAAATTATTAAGAATGTTAAGATTTAATAATGGGTACAGTATGCAATATCCGGTCTTATTTATTATTATCTATTATTTGAGAAGCAGCAAAATGCAACCTGTAAAAGGGCATTTGGTTCAAGTGGTCGAAGCCTCAGTGTGCATGATGAACCTTTGAACAGTGAACTGTTTTTTTCAGTACGTGTTTATATAAACATCACACTGACTGACAGTTATCGGGGGTCAATAGACCAAAGGCCCTTAAGGTCTGTGGAGCGGACTGCAAGCCCTAATAGGGTCTTGACTCTCACATTTATGTCAGTAAAAGTAACAATTATCAACACAATCTTCTTAAAAGATGAAAAGTAAACGTAGTCATTGTGAAGTTCAATGATCCCTGTCAGTGTGCTGCAGTTGCATATTACACGTTTTTGGATTCATTTTACTGCTTCTGCTGAATTCTCATATGATACCACGCATCTCCAAAATGCCAACTTTTCATGAACTCATAAAAATAGGTCTATTTTCAGTTTTGTGACAATGTACTTTATCCAAAAGGGTTTGTAAAGAGTTCATTGAGCTCAGGAAAAATGACAATTTTAAACTCAGCCCATAAAGAAACTTAATCATTACTTCATCCCAAACACTTTAAATCCACACATTTCAGGATATGAGGTGAATGAATAACTAATCTAAAAAGTCACTAAAGCTGATGTGGAGTGGAAAGTCCAGTACTCTTTTCTGAGGGGTGGAATGAAAGTTTATCTTGCTTAAAATAGAAATACTTAAGTTTTACACTTGTCTTAAAGTACGAAACTTTTGTAAAAGCATGGTTTACATTGCATAATAGATCTGCAGGAGATGTTTAAAACCCATGCCATTTAATGTCGTTTTAACACGCGTCTCGTGGAAATACGATAGCACCCCGACGGAAAAAGAAACTAAACTTTACACCAGATGAGATACTGACTGAACATGTGCACATACAAATATAACAAACAGGCGAGGGCTATTTTAAATTATCTGTCCTTCTGAAATGTATTAACTGTTTATGAACTTTAAGCATGAGTCTATTTGCCCTCCAAGCAGACCCTGAAAGGACACCAGAACGTCTGTCATCCTTGCCGGTAGAAATCAGCCAATCGGCGACCGCAGGCGGGACGTGACAACCAATCGGCGCAAAGGACCACACCAACTACGACAAGTCGCTTAGCTCAAACCGTGCGGAAACGAGCGGCGAATGATAGTAACGTAAACCCTTAAAATATGTCGTGTTTGAAATGACAAAAGCGCGAAATCGCGGACATATTTAAGGATTATTTAAAGGGAATGTTTATGATCTGATCGGACCGTCACTTTTTCACACACCCCGATGGCTACTCAACAGGGACCTGTGTCACTGACATATCAACGTGACTTTCAACAGCAGTCGGTTCCACTGATAGCAACGAGTTTAACTAAGGTCAATTCAGTGTGAACCAGACTGGATGTGTGGCACGACAGGTGTTGACCTGCGAGTCATTAAAACACGAGCATTAACATTAACCTAGCAGCGCCTTCGGATAAGCTAGCGGTGTATAGCGGCGATAGAGCACGGTGGGGCCTAATGAGACCATTTGACCCCTGTCTGTGCGAGCTAACCATTAAGTCTGTATTTAGTATCCACACAACACACAGACTTCAGTGTAAATTAGTTAAAATGGTAACGCTAATCTTAAAATACCGGACATGTTTGCTGTGAAAACTAAGGTGACAGTCAGCTACATTATTACGACAACTGTGTCTAAGCATGACTTTGCGCCTCATATTTGAGCGGTTTTCAGATATTTACCTTTGGCGGGTGGACAGAACACCCAGGGACGGGGAAATGTTCCCCAAAGAGTAGAGCAGCTTGTTGGATTTGAGCAGGGCCATCGCTGTGGTGCGTTTGTGAGTCGAGCCTGGAGGGATGTGGACGGATGTGAAGGGCAGGCACGACTACGGCACGTCGGCACGTCTCCAGTACGAGGTGACGTCAGAGCAGGCTGTCGAGACGCAGCCAGTACGTAGAGTTGAGATTATAATCTGCCTGTTAATCCTGACAACATCGCGGTGTTTCAGTAGACAAATCAGAGAAAAAACAAAACTACAGTCGTTCATACATTTTAAAATGTAAAATAAATTTATGTTTCACTTTATATGATGTGAGAGTGGCCAGTTGATCCAATCTAGTTACATGTCCTTGATGGTCAAGTGATTAAAAAAAAAGAAAAACAAAGGTAAAAATAAATGAAATTACTACATTTGAGTAAGAAAAAAAAATCATATGTTAAAACGTTTTTTGTTTTATTTGAAAGTGTAAAACAAAAGACAAAAAAAATTATATAATTACTGCAATCTAAAATTATTCTGTAGTTGCTGATCTCCAAGGAAAATTATCACAGTATTTATTGTTATATTTCTGAAATTGTATCATGACATATATTATACATATTAATATTGATTCCTCTGCATGATTTTATGACAAACGACTGAAGAATCATCTCTGTGTCAAGAAATGTCTGACATAATGATGGTCATTTGGTCTTCAGTTACTTATCTTCTCCACTTGAGGGCAGTGTCATACAATTTTCTTCTTGAGTCAGAGGTGCCTTTTACAGGTATTATATGACGTATTCATTCTTGTTCATTGTCGTAGCTGACAGGTCAAACTTAAACTCTAAACTATTTAACTGTATGAATATGTTTGCATAGACTCAGAGAGTGAACACCCTTCACAGAATTGTCAGTCTTAGAGCTTTGTTATTTATCATACTTTTTTTATATTGGAGAAGAACATTCCTTGACATATCATGAATGATTTCCACGTTAAGGTCAACATGAAAGGCTGTAAGAGGCCATCGAAGTTCACAAGAACAACAGCTTCAGGTTCACTCAATTTGTGCACAGAGGTCTGGAGAAACATCACACGACACAGTCTGGAACTTCATGAAACATTTTCCTGCAAAACAGGCCCCTTTCTTTGGGCACAGTAACACAGTGACAAAACTGGACACACACTCAATTTGCCTGCGTGGGGAGGAGATATGGCTATTTCTGGGGAACCCATCATTGGGGAGAAAGCTGCTTTCACATGTTCAGTGGAATTATAGTGAAACAGCTAGGAGCTACATTTAATTTAGCTTTTTCAATCATTAACTCTGTGACATGTCCAGTGGTGCTTTTGTGTTGTTATCTCATTAGTATAAGCAGTTGATGTGCGATTTGACATCCCAGTGTGCACTACTATATATTAATCTGTCAGCCATTAAACCTCAGGATAGTATAGATATGATTAAAATCTTTGAATATTACCATAGCCCAAATTAATCCTGACACTACAAAGAGAATTGCTCTGCATGTGGCCATAAACCTTCTTCATTGATGACAGTTTAATATTTAGTGGCAAAGTAATAGGAGGTTGAGGGAAAAGGCATTAAAAATAAAGAGTATAGTAACAAAAGAATGGATTAAAAAAACGATAGGAGAGAAATTCTCCTGACTTTAATGCTCATAGCTTAGATTGTCCTTTTTAAACCTACTTAGATGCTGTTGAAACATTTACTGCACTTATTTTTATTTTTAGGAAGATTTTAGGTTTCCAAACATGCACACACACACAAGAATACAAATTAATGCACAGACCTTTGGACTCCCTGTAGAGTTAATGGTCAATAGGCTGTTTGTGTGAGAACTGATGATGATGATGACGGTTAAATATTAAACATCAGCACTAAACCATTAGATCTTATTTCACTTAATAATACTCGGCGCAGTTTGATTCAATCCTGGATGTCCTCTTTGCTGCATCTCACTGTAACTTCATATGAAGCATTTTGTTGCATGCAAGGATTTTTCAAATAATTCGCTTATTTTTTCATTGTAATAGAATCAACCTTTTAAGTATTCGCTGCAATGAAAAAAAGAGGTTGAAAAACGCAATATTTTAAATGGTTATAATGTGGTATGTCCCAAATATTAAACGAGAGAAAATTCATACAATATGCATAAAAATGCCTCTATAGTGCTAATAAAAAATATTTTACCCCTTGGATGTTTTTTTCCCCCTTTTATTGTTTAAACATTTAATCATAGTCACTAAAATTTGGCTTTTTTTGACAAGAATTTACAACAAAAAGACCTCTTTAATTTCCAAGTGAAAACAAATTCCTGCAAATAATGTAATTTCATTCAGAATATATAAAGTCAAATAAGTGATTACATAGATATTCAACCCCTAAAAGTGACAGAAGTCCAGCCAATGGTGCTAATAAACTCGCAATAGTGAAGGAGGTCACAGTGAAAGTATCTTGAGACTCCTGTTTCTGTCAGGTCCAGTAGCTGTTTATTCATTATTCATTGCTACAATTACACCATGAATACAAAATAATGCTTGGCTCTGAGAAAAAGTTTTAGAAAAGTATGAGTCATGGGGTGGATACAAACACATTTTAAGTCACTGAATGTGCCTTGGAGTTCAGTTAAATCCATCATTAAGAAATGGAAGAAATATGTGAGTTGTAAATTTACCTAGAGCAGGTTGTCCTAAAAAAAGAGAAACTATGAAGAAGGAGACTAGTGAAGGAGGCTGCAAAGACACCTATGACTCAGATGTTGTTCAGATGACCATGTTTACAACTGTCAAAGCGTTATGGGAGAGTGGTAAAGAGAAAACCACCGTTGAAGAAATCTGGACTAAAGTTCACCCAAAGGCATGTAGGAGACTGAACATCTCCACAAACACAACATCCCCTCCATGAAGCATGGTGGTGGCAGAGTCACATGGTTTGGATGCTTCTCAGCAGCAGGCCCTGAAAGAATTATAAAGAGAACAGTTTAAAGTCAATGTTTTGGAGCGGCTGAGTCAACGTCCAGACCTGTGGCTGGACTTGAAAAAGACTGTTCACACTCGATCCCCACTCAACCTGACAGAGCTATAACAGTTTTGCAAAAAAGAATTGAGTAAAATTGCAGCGTCTAGATATGCAAGACTGATTGAGGCAAATTCACACTGACTCAGTGATTGTAATCAAAAGTCCACAGAGATAGACTGACTGAAAGGGAGAGCACATTTATACAATCTTTTACATTATATAGTTTCAATTGATTGGTATGACTTTGTAGAAATTTACATTTTTGTTGTTATTTTTGGGCACTTTCTTGTTAAAAACACACCAACACAAACAACCACGACAAATTTTTCATTTTTTTGTAAGTAATAAAATGGGAAAACATCCAAGGAATGAAGCACTTTTTAACACAAATAGTGAATATACAGTGAATATACAGTATAACATGGGTGTAGGTTTCTTTAGTAGATTAAGGGGGAAGAAATTTTATTCATTAAACACTTAATTTCCTTTACTCTGATGAATATTTATGCATCTGTTTATATATTTTCAAGACCAGTTCATAGTGGAAATGTTTAGTTCATCTAAAGCAGTGGTTTAGGCCAATGGTTTTTAAAGTGGGGGCCTCGGCCCCCAAGGGCAATAGGGGGGGCCTCAGAAAATTGGAGGAAACATGAGGAAAAAATGCAAAACAAAACATTTTAGTGTGAATATACAGTGTGGGAACATGTTAGTTAATAATATTCTTATGCTAAACAAATGTAGTAATTATTGTATAGTGAATAAAAGTAAGAAAACATATTTTAAAAGTCAATGTCTCTTGACATATTTTGTAGAATTGTCGATGGGTTTGCAAAGGAGGGCCCCAGCCAGAAACTAATGCTGTTTGGGGGGCCTTGGCTTGGAAAAGTTTGGGAACCCTGGTTTAGGCTACTTTTTTAGGTAAAAAACCAAAAGAGAAATTTCCCATGACCCAAACTTAAAAAATAAAAAATAAATCATACAGCCTGTAAAAAGTACTGCAAACGATGAATCTCAATGTGACACATATTTTATAATAAAAGCATATCGCAAAAATAAACAAACTGGGTGTAATGCTATATTTCTCACTACTTCATAATTAACTTGCATTTGAAATCAGGATGTATGTGAAAGTAACAATGTGAAAATGCCTACAAAGCACATTTTTCAGAAGAATGATTATTTGGTAAAACTAAATTAAAACTAAAAATCCTACATTTTTCACTGGTGTTTTTTGGGGGGGTGTAAATGTGTGTGACTCTACATAGAATACAATAATTATAAAACATATTATATGTTTTTCTCTCCAATCATGTGAGCATATTCATTTAGTGTTTATTGTCTGTCATTCTTGCTAACATTAGACCAAGTGATAAATTGAAAGAAGTACCTGTTTTCATCACAGTATTTACAGCCAGTAAAGTGGACAGAAAACAGACTAAAACAGCATTACTTGAGAAATGGCTCGGTCATTGTAAAAACAGTCACGTCCACGGTTCACCCACACAGGTGTTTTCAGGTTCTGCTGATTAGACGTCGTCTCTGGACAGGCCAATTCCACAGCAGACACTAGGACTTGTCATATTAACACAAGTGTTACTACCAACGTTGCCTTTCTATTTTAGTCACTGTGGTCCTGTTGAATCCTGACAGTGTGACAGTGAGCTGAAGTGAAGCAACCAAATAGAAATAGTCTTATTAATTTTAGTATAAACAGCCGTTCTTTTCTTCGGTGCATGTCCAGCTGTCTGCCTGTTACAAAGGCCTTTTGTGTGGATGTGTAGAAACTGACATGTCTCTTTGTTACCATTGTTTTACCTGGACATTTCATTCCGTTATGGTCCTCACTGATGCTCTCAACAGAGGTCTAATCGAAAAATGAAAATACCTGAGGAAAATGAATCCGTGTATCCATTCATTTGAACTGATATACCACTACAATAACTCATGTCTACATATATATATCAGAAATGTATTGACTTGTTAGTTTTTTACTTCACTGTACATATATCATGTACATCTTTCCACTTTAGTCTGCATTTCACAGTAGACTGTGTGAACTGAACTCTGAATATTTTTGCATTGTTTCAGTATAAATGCATTCAATCATCACCTGTTCCAAAATTCATGAATACCTCTCTGTCACTGTTCGCCAGCAGCAAAATTCTGTACAGCTGCAAATTTTGCAGACATTTAGCTCCTGTGCTCAAAACAAAACCAAACAAAATGTAGAACACTGTAGACGGAAAAGTCACTGTTTACTGAAAATGACAAAAGAAGTTGTTCCAGTTTTGGAGAGTTTATACATTTTGTTTGCAGATATTATTCATTGTAATGAATTGAATTGTGCAAAAATAAACATGTAATTGTGAACATTTTTCAACTGTTATAGCATGGCAAATATTATTTGTGGATGATTGTAGGGGGTAGGCAGTGAGGTACATAAAAGTAATTTTATGTCTTCATTTATTTATTTGTGTTTTGTTGTATATTTTGCAGGTCCTGGGTTCGATCCCAACACCAGTCGGTGGGGCCTTTCTGTGTGGAGTTTGCATGTTCTCCCCGTGTCTGCGT
>JAPQRQ010000018.1:34461374-34472456 GCA_037367365.1 Apogon talboti | reverse complement strand
GGGATAGGCTCCAAGCGACCCCCGCGACCCTAGTGAGGATTAAGCGGGTTCAGAAGATGACTGACTGACTGACTGTATATTTTGCATTGAGTCACACAGTTGTCCTATGGCAGAGAGCATATAGTCACCTACTGACAAACAAATAATGTAAACCTAAACATAGCCTTCTTGACGGAGGAAGTAACATCTTTTAATGCATGATTGAGTAAATATGACATAATGACTATAATGATGCAGATGATGTAATGAAACACTAACAGTAGAACTGCCCTGTTTCACTGTGGAGGGATTGTGAGGAGTTTAATGATCAATATAATGAGGTTGAAGTTTGACATGTGTGTGTATGTGTATGGGTGTGTGTGCATGCGTGTGTGTGTGTGTGTGTTCAGCTGTATAGAGGCTAAACAGCAGAGGGAATCTCATCTGTCTGTTTCACTCGCTTGTCTCATTTCTCTCTCTGAGTGGGACTGATGTGTGTGAAGGAATCAGAGCGGATATAACACTCGTTTTCCTTGTTGTCAGCAGTTGCTGTGTGTTGGTGAGTAATCGTGTGTGCGCGCACCTGTTTGCAGAAACGTGTGTAACATTAAACATTTGCCACAAGGAGGTGAGCGCCGTATTGTATCTGTGTGTGATGGAGTGTGTGTAGTTGAGGAGATGACGTGTGTGAAGGGGATGCGTTAAAGATAGTGAGTTTAATTAAAGATGAAAGTGCTGATGATTAATTGATGTAAGGTAGACTGTTCCATAACACTGAAATGTAGGGGTGTGTTGACTCTTCATATGGACATAGATGTTTCTAAATTTTTGAATAAGTAAGGGAAGCTTCTTTTAAGAATACATTTTGCTCCATTCACCACTTAAAATAACTTAATCTATACTGCGTAACATATTTTTCATTCATTCAGCATAGACGCAAATACAATATTGTGCAGTAAACTGAGGAAAATGATGTGTCAGGTGCTGTGAGAGTGTCATCTGGATGAGCAAAAAGACATTTCAATTATTTAAAAGTGCAAAATCTTCAGTTGCCATGTTGTATTTTCTCATGCTGTGGTGCAGATGGTTTGTATACTGGTAGTGTAATTTTTTGTCCCTGATATGACGAGCTTGTCCTCCTCTGCTGCGCACTTCATCTAAAAATTCCACAGAGGCATAAGAGTGCTTCTCTCCGCTATGAAAAATGGAGCAGCACAAGCTTTTTCCACATCACACTTTCTGTTACCAGGAGATTAGAAAGAGAAGGTGGAGCACTCTGGAGAAAACATCCTGCTCTGGGCAGCTGTATTCTTCACTGGAACCACACGACATGCACAGAGCAGGGGAAATTATGTTCTCCTGCTCGCATCTGAGAGGAAACACTAAACAAACTTTTCACTGTAGGGACAAATGAGCCTCCTGAGAGCCTTGATGTAACAGAACGTCCTTCAGATGAAGTTTGAATCTTTTAATAACTGGGACGAGAGTTGTCTTGATATATTTATTCATTCATTTTCTCAGCTACATCTGTTATAGAACAGCACAAGCCTCATCAGATAAATATATAACTTCAATAAGTCAATTTAAATAGGGTTAAATAAAGAAATAAGATGTTTGTATCGATGTATGACATGTAAACAGAGGGAACAAATGTAAAAATACAAATGTATAAATAAATAACATGTTAAATAGAGACAGTATATTCCTGCTATGGCTATTTCACTATAGAGCTGCATGTAAATAAATTTAAAAAAACAGCTTCAGTGAGGTATGAAGCGAAAACGATGGGGCCAGCATATACTTTGTTTTTTACTCTAAGTGGTCTAGCGAGGTTAAGGGTCACACATGCACCAGGTTACATCAGAAAGTAGGTAGGAGACAGGTGGGGCAGGGTAGAGTGGGATGGGGTGGGGGCTTCGGCAGGTCACAGTGTAGAGTCCCGGCAGAGGACGATCTCCAGCTCAGTGCGGTACAGTTTCCCTCCGTCCGACAGAGCCATGATGCTCTTCTTGTATCCTCCCAGTCCTGATGAATCCACATCCTGCCAAAAAAAAAAAAAAAAAAGAAATTCATAATAATCTATTTTAGTGTATCGACGATATATGATCAAAGCCTATATACTTGTTCATAGAATACATGAAACCATGTTGTTCAGGGAATAATATGCATGATTTAAAAGGGAATTCCCAATAAAAAGAGAAAAATCTTTACACTTTGTTGTAAAAGCATGGTACGATGCCAAATTCTTGTTATTAATCAACCTCTTACATAACTATGAGGCAGATTTGACAATATTTGACTTGAAATTATTGTATTTCTAGCATACTGTGTGATGGTTTGATCTTGTTCTGTCTGTTGGTGAGTCTGATTTATAACTCACCCTAGAAACTATTCAATAAATCTAAAAAAAAAAAGTGATGGAAGAGAGGCTCATACAGTCAGGGGTCACAAAGCAGAGGCCATATAGGTAGGTTAAACCTTCTCAGTTCTATATTTGGCAATCGAAAAGTAACTTGAACTGATCAATCAATAGGCTCACTATTCATTACCATTTTGTTCTTGTCACAGAGGTCCTTCAGCAAAGCATCCAGCTCCTGCTCATCAATATATCCATTACCATCCTGATGAAAGAGACAACATGGGGTCTAAATTAAACTGGTGAAATGGACTCCTCCAAAAGTATGGTGATGGTGGTGATCAATCACATGACTCTCTAAGATCCTATAAGATCCTATAAGACTGTCCTGCATCAGCAAACACCAAGAACAATATTGTAACCTTGAAAGATTTTTTTTTTTAAATAGAAGATAAGAGCATTAGTAACTGAAAAGGAATCAAATATAAACATTAAAAAGCTAGTTCACACACAAATAATGATAAATATGGTGAAAATAGCAGATTTAGGTATAATTACATAACACAACATCATTATAATCTATTTATACATTATCATTACACAAAACCTCAGATTGACAAAAAGCTGTGACATTAAGTAGCCAAATGAGTCACAGACCAGTTATTATTGGGTACATGAAATACATGAAAAATTAATAAATTTTTCAGTTAAACTGTAAAAATGTGCACCATTTTTCTGTTTTTCTGCACTCTTTTAAACTTACATTGTTTATGGCATGAATCTGCCTGTGGAAATCTGGTAGAAGATTATTTTAATGATGGAATATTCAGTAATAAAGGTATATGATCATAGTGTATATTGTTCAGTTCATCGTGTATGCTGGCAAGTGTGTAAATTCTCTTCTGGCTCCCAAACTGAAGTAGTTTGAGAATTGCTCTTTAATGGATTTTATGCTACTACATCTCAACTCAGGCACACAGACGTCCATGTAAATTGTACAGTCCACTTGATTTTCATGCTGAATTTTGCTGAATTATTCTTTTTCATATTAATTTTGACCATTATAAATGGTTATATATACTAATATAAATGTGGTACCTTTGTCAACTGCTTCTACAATTTTTAATCTTGTTCTGAATTATTGTACATGTGCAAATTAACAAAAAATACAGTGCACATTAAATACAAGTTAAACAATTACACACAGTCATGTTTATATTTACCTTGTCATAGTAGATGAAGAGGGAGTTGAACTCTTTAACCGTGAGCCTGATGCCCTGTGAGGAAAAGTGAAAGAGGTGAAAATTGTTTGAAACTGCAGGGCATTTCTAGAGAGCGGTAAAAGCCCCACCAGATCCAGAACTGATATTAATCCATGCAGATTATGATAACTGGGACTAGAGTTGAGTTAATCCTGATCAGACAGAATAATCCTCTGTCAGAAGGGAATTGTTGATCTGCTCTCCCGAGCTGAAATGCACATATGTGAACACGCATGACAAATACACGTATGTAGACTCAAATTATCTGTGTGTTGCAAATGTTCAATGTCAACTGGTACGTAAACAGGTTATGTCTATGATTAGAGAACAAACCCTGCACTCAACATTTTCTATGGTGTGTAAGGTATTTATTGTTTACTATTCACACTTCTCACATGTTAGTTATTGTATGTGTCTTAAATAATAATATCTATTTATTTAATTTCATAATTCAGAGTTAATCTGGAGCATTCTAGTGCGGTTGTTACCGTTTAATATTTAAGTCTTGAAGTAAACACACAGTAAACCCATATGTCCATTCAGGACTTTGATTACATATAATCCTCTTGTAGTGAATCCAATAACGATGAGTTGTACTATTCAGACAGAATAATACTTAATCTACATCAGGCAGACGGGCTGAAAGGACTTGAATCAGAAGGCTGAGAAGCCAAACTCGATGACAACATAACCACTAACCTCTGGCTAATTGGTTTAAACTTCAGCCTGTTAGTCATGCGCTTCAGTAGAGCAGATGTCTCAGCTACAGTGGCACACATTCATGATGTGTTTAGTGATTATAATAACAATACTAATATGTTTAATTTCAATGATATAAATAATAAAAGAGACTTAACAGTGCAACATGATGGACTGTTGAGTCCCACATGTACAAGTGTCACATGCTTTACAAAATTATGGTTTTGTTCATTTTAGATTTCAGCAGGTTGAGTCATAATTTGATGCTACAGATTGCAGATGTCATCTGATTGTTATGGAGCCAACTTTTTATTTTGGAACCGAGCCACTTCAAAAGGATTCCACTCAGACAGAACAGACTCTGGTTTTCCCTCAATAACACCAAGGCTATGACATTTTTACACTTAAAGACAGAATCTTCTCCTTTAGCCATAACAAACAACTTATATTAACAACAACTAAAAGGTAAAATATTGTTCTATTGCAGTAGAGCTACTTTTTTGCCTCTTTTCAATTTAAAGCAGTTCTCACAAAGAATTACTTTCATCTTTTTCCTCTAATCTCTAATCTATATTAATATACAGTATATATATACTGATTAGAAATGACAGCTACATTTCCATGGTAACATACGTGTGTACCAGCAGAGTGACACCTTTGACACACTGGACTGATAGATGTTGTCCAAAAAGCATCACTTGTCTCTTTGTTTCCTCACTCTTTGTCATTATGCTCAAGAAACGTTGCAGGATCTTAATACCCAACATGTGCAAGAAAGCAGAATCTATCTAGTCTGATCCTTCTCATCCTTTACATCAACATTTCCATCTGGTTCATTGCTCAGACGTCCATTATCCAAAACTAAAAACATTAATTTCTACCCTCTGCTATCTCTCTGCCAAACTCACTGAGGAAAAGGTAGTTTACCTTATGAATCGAACACTTTCTTCTATTCATTGTATATTTATGCTTCTGGTTGTATTGCTGTACTTTTGGGCTGTGTTAAACATTTTAAAGCTTATCTCTCTGCATTTTACCACACAGTACCTAGCAGTTAGCATTAGGCTTAGAGGGGCTTGGACCAACTCCAGATCTTCATCAGGGGGACCAACAGGAGCATTAACCTATTGAGAACAGGTAAACTCTACACAGAAAGACTCCGGTCTGACTCAGAATCCAACCACAAACTTTCTTGCTGAGGTGTAGATGCACCATCATACTGCCAAGTTGTTGTAATTTTATTTATATGTACCATATTATATGTTTTTTTCTCAGATTGCTGCATGACTAACTGTCCCACAAATAAAGTGATTGATTGATAATCAATGCAGTAATTTATGCACTAATAAACAGGGGTGGTGCCATAAGCTCCTTCATAGAGTTCACCCCCAGGTGTGTGTTTTCTATATGGCCTCACCTGGAATTTCAGCAGGAAGTTTTCCTGAACTGGCAACAGCCTGTGGTAAAAAAGAAGAAGGTTTCAACTCTGCTATCATTCTTTCATTAAATGTTTTTACATCTACAAAGCAGACAAATAAAACTCCATAAGACTCACCTCGCCATCTCAGACAGACCCAGTTTACCATCGCCATTAAGATCAAACATCCTCAACTGCATAGAGAAACACAGCAAACAGAAGTTTTCAGTGCTTTACATAAACACATTTCATATGCAGCGTATAGCCTATAATCATTCAAGAGAGCTTAAAAGGCAGCAGCTGAGTGGGTTCAGGCCACAGATGCTGATTGCCAGAAAAGTGATGTCTCAGCACAACAGCTGAGCTGGAGGGTGAAGCCAACACTGAAGTTGTTCACATTATTAAAATTCAAGCCGTGAGGGATGTATTTACATTATGGGGAATTGTAGCAGCAACACTATTTGGAGCGTATGGTCATGTAGGCATTTTATTCCCACTGGGGACATTTGTGCACCGCTGAATGATGCATTTCATAGGGTCATGTGGATTTCAAACCAGATCTGAGACGTAAACTGTTATTGTAATGTTGTACATTGTTGAAACCAATGATATAATGTTATATATCCAAAACTGTTTGGAAAATGTATTTATTTTCACATATAAATACTCACAATAGTCTGTGTGTACTCATTGAGCTTCTTTTCATCGTAGTGTCTGTCAGTCTTTTTCAGCAGGTCTTGAAGAAAACCCTTAAGAGAGAGAAAAACATTGTGGTCAGTCGGTAGATTTAATACTAATAATACTGTTATCACAGGTAAGGCACATTAGATATATGCCACTTTGACTTTTGTTTATTTTTCACATGACAGGAAACATAATGTACATGTACAGGTCAGAGCATTTGCACTATGCACTTCCTTTAAACAGACACTAGTCGTCATGTTAACATGTTTACAGTAATTACATGATTCACACATAATACACATCAGTGTGCTTTAGATGTTTACTGTTCAGGAATCTGTTATGATTTCACACCTACCAATTATTTTACAGATATATGTTAATAATTTCACCATCAAATGGGTACTGTATTGGAAATAATATTGCTATTTTGTTTCTCTCTGTCTTATAATCAGTCAATAAATCAGTCAAATTTGTAAATGGTAATACAATTGAATTTCTTTATAGAGACTACTCACCGATAATATCACTGTTATTGTACTTTTATACCACTATGAAAGGTCTGGCAAACTGCTTTGTGTCAGATCAGAGCATGTTCTTGCAGAGAGAGATGTGTAAACACAAACATCCTCTATATCTACAGTATATTTTGCATATTGCATTGTACCTTCAGCTCATTGGACTCGATGTATCCACTACGGTCGGTGTCATACCTCCTCCAGGCCTGCAAGAGAAAAGCGATGAGAACAGAAACATGTGCAACTCTAGCCAAAGTGAAACTTAAGAACATGTTTGCTTTAAAGGTGTTTTTCGTGTGTTTTCTAATGTACTGATGAAAGACTACAGTATGACAGTAGTACGAGGGTGTCATCAGACGTCATGTGTAAATATAGAATTTGTCAAACCCTTTATCAAAGATGGATACCTCAACCCCTCTAGCACTTTCTGCCTTTCCCTGGCAGAAAGCTAAGGTCCATTCATAATGTATGGCTGTCTGAGAATAGCTTTAACACACAGCATAGGCTGAACATCACACCACTGAAAACGCTCCAGAGTGCATCATGTAGGGCTTATTTTCAGTCACAGTGGACCAGATGTTCAAAGCCTCAAGTTTTATCTCTAATTAATTTCCACATATGCAACCAAGCAAGTGTGTGTGTACTTAGTGTACTGTACTACTGTTTTCTTATTGGTAATCATAAAAAAACGGTGTAAAATAATCAGCTGGCAGGATGAAAAAAAACATCTTTATTCTGTTGCTATGGTCAACATAATTTAATTTTATGTGTTTTCAGATGATTTATATTATATTTGTATTTATTTATTTATGTAATACTCTCTTTACTCTCTGTTTTTCGATGTAATGTTGTCTTTTTGTTTCCTTTTCAAGCAGAAAAAGCGCTATCCACCGGCTCATCGATCATCATGATTACAATTCATTAACTCTTGGTATGTCATGTTGTGCTGTGTTTTCAGTCTTCATTTTAAGTGTTTATGAAAAACCTTAAGGCAGTTGAAGTCAGTGAAGCCTTTATGCTGACAAGGATGACTCTTGTTGAATGTCTATCTAATTACATTTTGTCCATGTATTAAATTGAAAAAGAGCATCCAGGCTTTAAAGGTTCAATTTGTCTTTCCAGAAAGATTTACGCAGCAAGAGTTGTTCCCAGTGGTGGAAAGCGATGCCAAGTTGAGCTTGTGTTTTACTATCACTTCTTTTCTTTGCTGGCAAACATTTTCTGCTGCACTACTTTTTCTTCTGGAGGCTATAGTGATCACCGCACCTTTTTGGCACAAAGTGGTGGTCAGCACGTTGACGCCAGTAAGTACAGTATCTCTGGTGCAATGATATCAGAAATGAAGCTTAGTTTGTTTGTATATCAACCCAGCTGCTTTTATTCACATTTAAATTTGGTGCATTAAAAGAAAATAATGGAAATGCTGTGAAAATGAAAAAAAAAAAAACTTTCAAGAGAGCTGGTGTACTGATAAAAAAAGGTAAATAAGCATAATGAGAACAGATCTAGTGCATTATTTGTGTCTGCATCTGTGAACCCATAAAGAGACGGCAATGATCATGAGATTAACAAGAAATACAACTAAATGACATACATAGATGGAAACTGTCACCATGCATCAACAGCAAAAAGAAATGTTAGACGAAAGTTCAACAAAGTGTGAAAGACAAACGTTATATGATCCAGACCAGTGACTTGGTTCAGCAAATGTTGCAAAAGCAAAAGTAGCTTCAGTCTTTTGGTCCAAAACCCTCTTTAAAGGTGTATTTCATGTGTTATCTAATGTACTGATGAAGGACTACAGAGCTCCTCGTTCAACAGCTCAGCTAGTACTTATATGTCACTATACAAAACACAGTCTAATAATTCTATAAACTCTTAATTTGGAACAGCAGTAATAAATGTGAACATGCAAAATTTGCAATTAAGTTTCCTGATTTTCTGAAAATTCAGTTAAAATGTGTAATATGTTTGGATGGAAACCTGTGTATTTGACATCAAATCAAAGCCGGTATTTAACACTATATGGATTTTTTATGCTATAAACTGAAAATGTTATACACTGCTCCTTTAAACCAACACTTATCACCACTGTGAAATGAAGACGCAGCCATGTCAAAGAAACAAACAAGGAGCAGCTGAACATGCACATGAACCGTGGTGGCAGTGTGTATTACGATAATCTGTGGGAAATTTTCACAGTTCAGTTATTCAGTGAGTCACAGCCATTACACAACACAACAAACAAGATGGTTAACAATGGTGTTTTGTGCGTGTGTGTGTGTGTGTGTGTGTGTGTGTGTGTGTGTGTGTGTGTGTGTGTGTGATAAAATGGATGTACACTCATGGTCAAAAGTTTTGGGAATGACACAAATGGATTGTTTGCTTAAATGTAATTTATTTGTCACTAAATTTATATGAAACCTGTATAATGCTCCTAATTGTTCTTCAGTGTACCCCAGAAACATTTGGGTGTTGGGGGCAACATTGGCACCAAATTTTGCAGAACAAAACTTGTGTCATTCCCAAAACTTTTGGCCATAAGTGTAAACAAACTTACAGCCATGAACTCAGAGCTGGATCCCACAAACTCTCTGAAACAGAGCAGGAAGTTTTCCTCTGTGGGCAGAAGCTGAGCCAGCTGCAGAGAGGACAGAAAACACAATAGTGGTTTTATTTACTGGATTTCACATCTTCGAACGCAGGCGGCTTTAAGATTATAAACAAACTATTTCTCACAGTCTCACCTCTGACATCTCAATTCTTCCATCAGAGTTCTTGTCTAAACTGGCCATGAATTCCTTCATCTTTTCTTTGAATGCAGCGTTGGAAGGATCCTGCAGGTCCAGTAAATAATAAATCAAAAGACCATGAGGTAATAGAAGATAATGGATGGTGAAAAGAGGGTGAACTGAACGATTTGTTGGGAAAATTAACAACCAACATTAGTCACGGCTGCGGGACACATTATAGTTCTGAATCTTTTCCCTTATGAGATTAATGTGCATCGTCAATAAAGATAAATACATAACCTGCATAAGTGGTTTGTTCTGTGGTATAGGAAACACACTCACCACGCCGGCTCCTCGTCTTGTAGCCTCCAGCTCTCTGAAGAAGTTCTCCAGTTCTTTCCCTTCGATGTAGCCGTTTCCTGTTGAGCAGTGGACGAACCAAATTAGTTTGGCACCAATGATAGTTTTTAAGTCGCCTCAAGCTTTGTTGACTTTTCAGAAGTTTGATTAAAGACTTAAGAGGTGGATAAAAGATTAAAGGTCACAGGGGGGGGTCTGTACATTTTAGATCAGCCGCCAAACCACAAGTGTTCATCAAGTCCCCAGCAGTGAGTGATTGAATCTGAGTAAGCTGTTCAGAAAACTGCTCACGTATACAGACTTACAGCTGCACTGAAATGACTCTGGGTATTTAGCCAATTTTAGATCATTAAATCAACGTGCACGTCAGCGCACAAAGCTGAGTTTTCAATATTGATGTCTTGATGTAAGTGTTGAGTCTGTAAGTAGTTTATTTATATACAGTAGTGCTTTTCTTAAGCAAGGTTCTAAAGTGCTTTACAGAGCAGTGTAAAGAAAAACCAACCACTTTAATTATCAGCATTATCAATGAAAAAGAGGAAATCCATTAATGAGAGTGAATAGAAAATCAATGTAGGCCAGATTAAAATGGCAGTAAAGTAAAATGAAAATAAAAAGTGGCAATAAAACCAAAACACTTGTTTGTGTAAAGGTTGGGCTATATAGACGATCACTAACACATACAAGACCAAGGCTGCGCTGGTTTCACCATCTCACAATAGTGTATTAAACAGAACTATATATTTATTCTTATTATGAGTTACACAGACTCTTAAATGAAGATTTTAAAGAAAGTTTTTCAACTGACCAAATGCTTAACTATGAATAAAGTCCTGTTTGAAGAAATTGGGAGGAAAAAAATCAATAAATAACAGTAGTTTAATTTTTTTTTTAGAAATTATCTGCCTCACAAATTAAATGTGCTAAATTTTACACACTTCAATATAAATTAAAAAACAAATGACAAATGTGATGGTTAGCTGATGCTTTCAATGTATATGATAAGCTAACAAAAAAATGCAGTGTTTTCAGACCGCAAATAATGAAAGTAAAACAAATTCATATTCAGTTCTAAACA